>QLPD01008378.1:10291-35802 GCA_003314085.1 Hymenopellis raphanipes
AAAAAAAAAAAAAAGACATACTGAAGGAAGGACGGGAACATAGACAACGCTTCTTGTAACTTCCATAGACTCGACAAATATGTCACTTTTTCCTTTGCTCGACCCAGCCCGGGTAAATCAAAGAGAAAACGGTGTATGACAGGCACTATGTCATGAATTTTGTCCTCATTAGTGTACCGGCCTTTCCGTCCTTAGCTGTCAACCAAATAGAGGAAATGGACAGCATACATTCTGGTTTTCATCCAGCCCATCTGTTGTTCTTTCCGTGGGTACCCGCCCGCCCCCGCCTTCAAGTAGGTGACGATGAGCTACGCCATATCCTAACAGTGCTTTCACAACTCGGAAGTCACCTTCGTGCACGTTGGTCAGGATGGAAGAAACATGGCCTTTCGTAGGACATCTTGCCCACATACTGAGTCATCATTTAGTCCTTATCTCTTTCAATACACCTCTTTTTTTGTTTCGTTTAATCTTTCTTTGCTCATCCGATGCAATGCATAGGGGAGTTGTACACTATTGAACATGAATTCGGCGTACGTTGCCCTGATCCAGCCAATCGTCAAACCCGTTACGAAAAGCATGGCGTTGCAAGTCTTGAATTCCCGATGCCCGTTCTCCACGAGCAAGGATTGGATGCAGTTTGCGTTTGGATTCGTGAAGTCGTATGGGAAAGTCGTTAGATTCCGGCAACAATGCGATTCTACGACTGGTCAGCACACTTCAGGCCAAGAGGTGTGGTGATACAGTATACGGCTACTATATGTTAGGAAATAACAACTGCCTGTCGTTGGCACGGTAAGTAATCGAAGATCCACGCTGAACTCTCAGCAGATCTTCGTTCGAAACCAAGTACAGCCTCCGTTCTGACTTACCATGGACGGTGGGCAATACCACACAGGCCATGATCCCTTCCCTTGCCGACCATCGTCTCGCCAGCTCGGCAAAATTGTCCAATGACTTGAACGAGTCTATCTGATAACTCACTTCCATCCTCATGAACCCACAGTTATTGAAATCGAAGACATGGATCCCAATAAAGTCGCGGGAAGCCGTAGGATCCGAGCTGACGAGGATGTACTTCAGAAATGCGATTTCAATGGCCGAGCGATCTGCATGATGTGCGACTGTAGGACTTGGCTCAGTTGTCATCGACGTTTTCAAAGCAAGGAACGGACCTGGACGAGACTTGCGAATCTCAGCACAGCGCTCTCGATGTCCATGGCGCCAACTCTCTCTCTGGCAGGACGTACAGCAATAGAAAAAGAGGCGACATGCAGCACAGCGCTTCGGATTTTTCATGTCATTGAGATTCGGACACTGTAAAACAGAAAGTGAGTCATCGCCAAAAGTTCGAGACCCAGGTGTATTCCGCTTACCACAGCGTTATCGCACAGTGTAGGTATGCGTTGACGAAAAGCCTTGCGCAACACATCATATTGTTGGACGCCTTCCTTCAACGATGCAAACCCCGTGTCTCGTCGAATAGCTGCGTCAGGTTTCGCCTCCGAGAGTAGTCGGCTCAGCAGGCGACGCGCAGGGCGAATAAGCGAGTAGCAGAAGAGATATGGCGTCATGCAATCCAAGATGTGCGACCATCTGTTCAGAACCTCTTTATATTTCCGACTCTGCTGGAGGTACCGCAATTTGACCACCTGGTAAAAGCGGAGGAGATGCAACATAACATCATGGTCAGGATCTAGGATCTGGTGTCCCACCGATACAGCATCGCCTTCATACAGCAAAGTACTGAGGCGCATTCCGACTATGGTCACGCAAGCCAGAGTCGCATCCAAGGTTGTTGCTTCTTTCTGCAACGATGGACAGACGCACAAAGCTTTCAAGGCGATACAGGTCCAGCGAACATGATCCTGGCGGAAAGACTCTTCCCAGAAAGCAGGCGTGTCCAAGAAACTGATGACTTCATGCGCCGTCTTTAGCATGAACACAGCGTCTGAAGCATCCCTGTCAAGCGTCGAAGCCATGAGCACCTCATAACTTCCAACAACCGTGAACGTAAATGCTTTTACTACAAGGAAGGGTTCCTGTATAAACCGGCGTTCGATATCTTTGGCATACTGAAGGTTTGACTCGAAGACAAATTTTAGTACGCTGAACGCGCCCCAGATGAACTTTAGCTGACATTCAGATGTCGGGGTGGAGAAAAGGTGAAGGGCAATGAGGGGGAATGTTTCCGACAGGAAAGGTTGGGTAGGGTTGTAGTGGTCGGAATAGCCACATATTTGCGATGACAGCTGAGGTGAACAGCAGAAGACGTCGATCAGGAAAATCATGGGCGCCGCTACATCGGCATGGCGACCAAAGTCGCGCTGAATCATCAGGTTTCTCGCTAGATACGACATCCAGGAAACTATGCGTGGCAAGAGGCGCGAGATGAGCATGTACGCATCGGTCGCGTTTACATCCTGAAGAAGGCCATCCTGGAGGGCAACCTCGAGATGGCGGAGACACGCTACGACGCGAATTTGAATGTCGCGATTGTCTGTGGGAGATCCTGTAGGTAGGGATTCGGGTATATTGGATGAGAGATATCGCGAGAGGCGAAGAAAGGTGGTTTTGCTTTTTGCAACATTTGAGAAATCAGGGTCTTCCAGTGACGCGTGTTTAGCCCTTCATGCAAGCAATAGCTTTAGTTTTCACGAATACTGAGCATAAATATCGACCTACATGATACCGAATTTGACTCGTAGCTCGAAGAATCCTAGTGTACAAGCATGCTCAAGCAAGTTGTGATGATGGTGAGAGTTAAACGATCATTTCCCAGGCCAAATACACGTACAAGTGCTCAGGCACAAATATCTCCGAGCCTAGACCGTCGACGGCAGTCAAGCAAAGAAAAGTAGAAAGCCTTGGTGAAGGTGACGAACATACATGTGTTCTTGTACAACTTATCTATCACTATACATAATGCTATTTTACCACTCATCGGTACGTTTTATATAGGTACTATGCAACTGGGGTCAACAACCGCCTATCGTTAGCGCAATAAGTAATCGAAAGTCCACGCCGAACTCTCTGCAGATCTTCGTTAGGAACTAGGTACAGCCTCTGTTCCGTCGTACCATGAAGGGTAGGCAGCGACATGCACACAAGGAGCCCCTCCCCGGCTGACCATCTTCGTTCCATCTCGGCACGATTGTGCAATTTCTCGAAGAAGTGTAGCCTGGTCAAAGCTGTCATTTCCTTCATCGTCGGCCCGTCGTTATCGAAAGTCAGGTAATGGACGTGACGAATGGAAGCATTTGGATCCGAGCTGGCGATGATATACTTGAGGAATGCGATATCAATCGCCGAACGATCTGCATTCTGTGCCACTGGAGGACTCGGCTCAGTCGTCATCGACGTTCAACTTCAAAACAAGGAACAAACCTGGACGAGACTTCTGAATCTCAGCGCACCGCTCTCGATGTCCGTGGCGCCAGCTCTCTCTCTGGCAGGACGTAGAGCAGTAGAAGAACAGGCCACATGCAGCACAGCACTTCGGCTTTCTCATGTCATGAAGATTCGGACACTGTAAAGCAGAAAGTGAGTCGTTTCCGAAAGTTCAATACGATCTGTTTACCGTGGAGTTATCGCACAATGTACTAGGCATCCGTTCACGGAAAACCTTGCGCAACGTATCATATTGTTGGACGCCTTTCTCCAACGCCACAAACGCAGGATTTCGTCGAATAGCTTCTTGAAGATTCGTCTCCGAGAGCAGTCGGCTCAGCAGGCGACGCGCTGGGCCAATAAGCGAGTGAAAGACGAAATACGGGGTGATGGAATTCAAGATTTGCGACCACATCTTCACAATTTCTTTATCCTTCTTCTGCTGGTGGTACCGCTGAGAAAACCGGAGGAGATGCACCATAACATCATGGTCGCGATCCAGAATCTGGTGTCCCACCCATACGACATCGCCTTCATACAGCAAGCGGTTGAGCCGCGTACCAATTAGCTTGACGCAATCCAGCATCGCATCAAAGGTGGAAATATGAAGGATAGGGTTTTTTTCTTTCTGCAGCAATGGGCAGACGCAGAGAGCTTTGAAGGCGATACATGTCCAGCGAACGTGATCCTGGCGGAAGGACTCTTCCCAGAAAGCAGGCGCGTCCAAGACAGCGAGGACGTCATGCGCTCTCATTATCATGTCCACCGCGTCTGAAGCATCCCTTTCAAACGTCGAAGTCATGAGAATCTCATAACTTCCAACAAGGGTGAACGTGAATGCTTTTACTATAAGCAAGGGTTCCCGTATAAACCGGCGTTTGATACCTTGGGCGTACGGAAGGTGTGAGTCGACCAGAGCCTTTATTGTGTTGAACACGCCCCAGATGGACTTTAGCTGAGACTCAGATGTCGGGGCCGAGAAAATGTGCAGGGCAATGAGGGGGAATGTTTCTGACATGAAATATCGGGAAGGGTTGTAGTGGTCGCTTAAACCACAAAGCTGAGATGATTCCTGAGGTAGACAGCAGATGATGTTGATCAGGAAGATCATGGGCGCCGCCACATCGACGTCGTGGTGGCGTTCGATCATGAGGTTTCTCGCGAGATACGACATCCACAAAACCATGCGTGGCATGAGGCGCGAGATGAGCACGTATGCATCGGCCGCGTTAACATTTGTATCATACTCAAAAAGGCCGTCTTCGATGGCTACCCCGAGATGGCGCAGACACGCTACGACGCGAATTTGGATGTCACGGTTGTCTGTGGAAGATCCTCGAGGCAGGGATACGGGAATATTGGATGAGAGATATTGCGATAGGCGAAGAAAGGTGGTTTTGCTTTCCACTACGTCGGAGAAATCTGGGACTTCTGATGGCAAGGCGCAGGTGTCCCTGCAAGCAGCAGTTCTTTAGTTTTTCGCGAAGATTTGGCGTATATATGGACCCACATGTCACTTATAGTCAGTCTTCGACTTAAACACTGGTGTACAAGCACGCTCAGAGAGGTTTGGATGATGGCAAGAGTTAAGAAGTCGGTGACCGTGACATTACGTCCAAGGCGCGATACTATGGGGTTACGGCGGAATGAGAAAGTGCAGACAAGTTTTTGAATAGAATGGTATATTAGTATAGTACTGTATCACAATGTGTCGCATAACTACATGTTGAAATCATAGAGAAATATGGACCGTGTGTTGGAATATGCATAAAATTCATTAAATACACACCATACTCCCACATCTAACTGCAATCATCTCTCGACCTGCCCTTCTCAATCAGGTACAATGCACACCCGTCTCAGGAGACTGTAGCGCGAACACACAGCTTCTTGGCAACCAGCTCGTCCACCTCATCCTTAACCTTGATGTCCTCCCTAGCTCGTTTCTCCGCCCGCCGAGCCGCCGCCGCACACTCAAAGTCCTCATGCGTAACAGCCCCATACCTAACCCCAACCAACCGGTGATGAATATCCATAAACTGATCTTGCAAGAAAGTATAATGCCCTTGAAGAAAGCACCTCGGATCCCAACGCGTCATATTCTTGACACCGACATCAAGCGGCTCCGAAGCCTCGACCCTCTTGTACAAATCAACCACGGCGTTAAAGGTCAACAACCCAGAGACAATACTATCCCCCTCCGGGACGCGGTGGTACAGCTGCAAAGCAACCTTAACCGCCTCCTGCCCAGCGACATGGCCTTGCGTCAGAAACTCGCACCGCAGAGGCGATTCGTCTCGCTCGAGGAGCTCGTCACGATAATACTGGACTGATTTCAAAGAGGCGGAGGGGCGGAGAGAGGAAGGGACCATGTTGAAGACGAACCAGGCGTATATCCAGAGCGCGGCTTCCAGGTCGTGCGCAAAGTTGTATCGGAAGAATGCGTGTGGTCGTACAGTGCGGGGCCTGTAAAGATGCTGTCCGTACTCGTATTCGACGGGAAGGAAGCCTGGGGTACCCTAAGAAGCCACGTTGAGATTGCGTACTGTAGAAACATCTAGAGGTACTTACAAATTGGCCTGTTTCGTGAACTGGGGCACTGTACTGTTGCGCGTACTCGAGGTCGGAGATCTTCAGTTGTCGCTGACCGTCGGCCGATTCATGGATCAAGCAGTTGCCCGGACTGATATCATGGTGCGTATATCCAGCAAGACGCATATAATTAAGACCTACCACACATCAGTACGAGGCAAATAGAAGGGAAAGTAACTAGACAGTACCTTGAATAAGCTGAGCCATGGCTAGAGCACAATCACCGTAATCCGAAAGATCCCACATGGTTTGACACTCCTCCTCGAATAGAATCCGCCTGTGAACCTTCGCCGCGTGTTGGAGTCTACTTGGGTGTTGCGGCATATGGGCAACTCCATGCGCTGCGCCATAGCGCATCAAAGTGGATTTATTGTCAGGCGCCGGCGCGGTATCATCCACCCCGTTGATCTGGACAGGCGCATCTCCTACGATGTGCAGGAAGAACTTCTTCGCGTCCTCTGCCAGCAGACCCGAACTGCCGGGAGGAAGATGGTCGGCGGGTACGCCATCTTCATCCAACTTCCGAAGCGCATTGAATATACCGGTCTGGATTTCCAGCTCGCTTTTGGCATCGGCGTAAGCCCAAAAGTCTTTGAGGACCATCGTCTCCCCGATGGGAGCCTTGGACTCGGCATCCAGTTCTATCACGGCCCATACCCGCGGCGCTGCACAAATGATATCAAGCTGGTGTGGCTCGGCGAGGGTGCGAAGCGTCTGGTAAATCTTGTCGCCGATATGGAATTGGTACTGAGTGTAGCCATCAACGTCCCGAACGCGTTTAACCGTGGGATCGTATCCCAGTTCTTCGAGGGAAGCAAATGTCATGAAAATGACGAATCGAATGAAGTGTTCCGCGTCCTGCCAATCGATGAGAGACTTCAATGCGGGAATGAGATAAACAACTCACTTTATGGAAATCAAACTCATTAGAAATGGCGACATGAGATCGCGAAAAGTGCCAGAATTTCATCCTGGTGCCCTCAACAGTGAAGGCGTTCGTGAAACGACGACATGGATCAGCTTCGAGTATCAGGCTAGCGGCGGCAACAATGTCTATCTCCGTCTATAGGAAATGATCAGTAAAGAACCTGCGAAGGGCGAAGTTGCACACCTCTGGGCGATTATCATTATTGGGCAATTTCCGGAATCGACCAACAGAAGCCAAGTCTACCAAAGGAGCTTGGTCGCCAAGGGTGTCACTAGTCGACGACTCGACTAGGAAGAAATGGGCGTGTGTCTTGATGGCAGATTGCTCGAGATAATCGCAATGCAAAACTCGGCTGGGATCGTATTTCATCCTTGCCGTGGCTTTCCCTAGCTTGTCCTGGCCCTTATCCCAGTCCAAACAGAAGTCGTGAATCGTGCCTGCGAGGGACTGGAGTGGGGCAAATACCGCGTCCTCCGGTCTGGGATCGATTTTCATCTTGACCCATCGGCCATTCCTCAGAACCCTGGAGAGTTTAAGTTTGACAAAGACGTGCGTGAGGAGGTCCTCGTAGTCCGCCTCGGTGAGACGGCCAATGGCGAGGTGGCGGTCGATAAAGGTAGCGGCGGGGAGGACAATGGAGTGGTCAATGGTCCGACGGTTGAGAATTAGACGCTGATCGTGGCGAGAGCGCGGCATGGTTGCGGTCAATGCGTGGGTTTCGCAGATTCGAGGTATGGGGAGGTCGTGGAGGTGTGAGGGTGAGAGTGTGCGTGATGAGAACAAACACCAAGCGCACGGCTTTGTATACGTCGTATTTATTTTGGTCCACAATGACAATGGAAGGCCCTGAGCTTGGGGCACAACAATGGACACCTGAATTTGGCAATGTGGACGGACGCCTCAGAACCTCCGGCGTAAACGATCGCGCCGGATGGGCTCGAGTGTGTCCAAGGCGGAAGTTTGAGACCTCGTCCGTTGAGTAATTATCTGTTTCCTTTCGGCGAGCAATGTTTGGTAAATACACAAAGCTTGCAACACTAGTCTGTCACTGTCGGAGCATGCAAAGCTTTAGATACAACATGCGAACAGAGAAAATAAATCGTCACCTAAGTGTTATAGTGGTTCCGACTATAAATTTGTACATTTTTAACGCCAGAAACCCATGGGCCGTACGCGCTGTTGCGACTTTCCTTCCTCGGCTGCGCGCAACATCAGAAAGAGTTTTGCATCAGAAGGCGTATTCTCCATAAGATTGGAGAGGTCGGAGCATAGGGTACGCTTTCGACGCGTCAGACCGTGAACATCATGAGCTGCTGCTGCTTCATACAGCGCGCAGCTCTGAATGGACATTCCGGTTTCGGCATGGATTTAATAACATTCAGCCGCGTTGTCGTTAAGAAGGAAAAATCTACAAGAGAAGGCGAAGTAACACTGGGGACGTGGTAGATCAGGGCGACCGTGCTGGTAGGACGATTAGGTTGAGACGCAAAGCGAGGGTGAGGACGTATATCAAGCGCTGAGGTTGGCTGTTAAGCGGTGAAGAGGAGCCGGTCATCAACTCGAACGACAGCAGAGTGATTTGGAGAAGAATGGAATGTTGAGAACAAGTCAAGCCAGAGATTGCCGACAGGTGAAGTACGAATTACAGCAAAATTGCGCCATTGAAAAAATGCGAGAATCCGCCAACAAGGGGAGGCTCTGTCACAGAATGGCTGCAGCTGGAGCTGTTGAAGAATTGTGACGATGGTAAGGAGGCAACGCCCACGTGGATGCCGAGCACGTTTCGTTTGCCTTTCCAGGCCCTTGATTTGACCTTGATGTCTCTTTCCTTCCTGCCACTCACATGCACTGCTTGCCATTTACGCCCTTTATTCACGGCTGAAACGTCGTAACTCCCGGGGATCCAGTTCAATATACCACTTTTCTCCTAACAACCTGGCATGGCTTCCACGTCATGTTCAAGCTCAGAATACACCAGGGGGCCCCCCTCGGCGTATTCCAGGAATACACCCTTTTCTCTCCCTCGTCTGCCATGGATCCGTCGCCCCTAATTGCCATGCCGGTTGCAGACCTCTTTCTGGGAAATCCTATCAGAAATTGTTGCCTGGTTCCCCTCCCTTCCACGCTGGAGGAAGACGACGAGGCGGCATTTACGCGTCTCACGCCTAGGAAAAGGGCCAAAAGAAAGACCAGTCTCGCCGTGTCAATGCTGCAAGGATTACGCACGTCGAAAGATGTTGCCATGGACGCGTCTTCAGGAGATGACATGGATTGTGATGATTCTGAAGTTCAGAAGAACTTCAAGAAGAGACAAACGAGGAGATGGAAGTCTCCGGCTGGATGGTTCGTGTACAAGTATGTTTATACCAGCTAAACAACTGTATAGGTCCTATCTCCCTCTAAACCACCTCTGAAGCGACCTGTTACTCCCGTTTCCGCTGGAAGCAGGCCATTTCTAATCGCAGAACGCCTGAAGTTCCAGTCAGACGAGGAGGAAAGTGACGATAAAGGCCACCGTCCGTCGCGCCATGAATGGTGAGTTCTATTTGTTTGCAACTTGCTGTTGACTGCCATCTAGACATCACCTCGTCCGACACAACCTGCGATACACCATTTCGCGCCTCGCCGACGACGACAACCTCAAGACCATTAGCGATGGCCGTGGATATAGTGGAGGACTTATGACACGCCGGCCACGCATGAGCTCCCCGGAGAGTGTCAGAAGATCAAGGTAAAGTTTCATTTAAATCATACCAAACATTTCTCGGCTCACTCTGGATTAAGTTTGACGAACTCGCATGTCAACGGATTTATGGCTCGGACGTAACTCGAGGTCCGCGCATTAAGGTACGTGCAGATCCTCTTGTCAACTTTGAACTTTCTTGATATGACAGTGTCATGCTTTAGAAACCAAGGACGACTTCCTCGGCAGTCTTCCGGAGCTGGAGAGGGTGCAGACTATGTTTATAATGTTTTCCGTGGTGCTGGACAGCTGCAGATTTCAGTGCTTACAGGTATGTCATTTGTAAGCAGAATTTCATTATCCTATTCCTAACGACTTCGTTTGTTCAATAGATTTGGTCTACGCTCTAGGGGGTGTACACGCGTTTAAAAATGCTATTTTATTCATATTCTACTCGTACTCTATGCGTAAGGCGCGAAACGCGCCCGCTGGACCTTACAAACCTAACGTTACGAATCCTCGATGATGCTTCAAACATCAATTCTTAATGCTGAGCGCAGATATCAGCCCTCTGTTCTATTCGCATCTCCGAAGGCAGAACTCACTCTATTTGACAACGAGGATGGCTTAAGTGCTTTGATCGAGGACGACGAGGCCCTAGACGCTGGATTCTCGGCAATCCAAATGCTAAAGCGATGGCACCGTCATTTGAAGAAAGATGAGGTATGTACCTTTCTCATGATTTCCCGGTTATCGTAACCATGCAGATGTCCGTCTCCGTGGCCATGGCGCACTGTTTAGGTGAAGGAACGACTCCTGCGATCCTCGTCGAGACAGGCAGATCCAGTGACGGCGAGAACGACGACGATATGAAGGCGGCCAGCGTTCGAAGGCTGAGAGGTGCAGCATGATGTCCTCTAGTTGCCCTGGACTCGTTGCGCTTGCCGACGGCCCAACCCGTTTATACTCAGTGTCCCCTACCTTAAGTTTGCCGGTATCCAGCAAAGCCAATCAAGCGTCATGAATGGAGACGACGATTCGGAGACAGCACTTGTCTTTACACCCCCATCATGGTCCAACCTGGCACTCTGCGACGGAAGCAACTTCTCGATGCAGTCTCCAACGAGACCTTCCACCAGCTTTTACCCCGCAAAGGGGAAACCGACGATGCGTACAGGGACCGCATTGACCCGAAGCGGGAAATGGGCCCGCACATGTGGTATGAATGGCTGAAGACGGAAAAAGAAACCCCCATCGAGTGGTACCGACGGCAGGTCAAAAATGTAAACTGCGAGGCGGTCAAAGAGGCGGCGGTGGACGAGGCGGAGGACGGGGTGGAGCGCGGGGCGGACCGGCGGGCTGCGGAGGGCGCCGCAGTGAGCGCCGTGAGCTCGGTGGCGGCGGAGGAGGAGACCGTCAGGCCGGTGGAAGCAGCGGGGAGCGCGACGGGTGCGGCTGTGTATGTTCTTTCATTTTTTCCATTGTGACGCAAACTCACGCTTGTCACTAGCTTTGACCCTCCTCGAGGCAGCACCGAATGGCTCACTCAAGTCGCCAACATCTGCCTTGGGGACCTATGGCTCAGGGAAGGGATCACCCAAGGTGCTGCTGCTGTTCAGGGCTCCACCGATCCCAGGATCCAAGAACTCTACCTTCAGAACATGGAGAGGAATTATGGTTGTTGAATGTTGATCACTTACCTTCTGGATGTTCTAGGACTTTTTTTTTGTAGTACTTTTTGTATGGCCGATGACCCAAAACTCACAATGATTGTTTTCCCTCCACACAAACTAGTCCTTGGCGGAGTCAGTCCTCCACACGCATCACAGAGCCTATTAGATGCATAATCCAGCACGAATGAGCTACTGGTGGCCATGTCAACCTCAAAGAAACCAAAGAATGACGGTAATGAAGGGTTGCAATCACTCAAAGGTGTGTCTACTGGTCTGCAGTCGATATGCACGTCATTGACAACGGCGACGGAACAGACCACCTTGCAACAACGAAGAGATGCCTTGAAGACGACCCCAAGACTGCCGTGACATGTCTCCAGCGGATCGCAAGCTTGGCAGAAAGTATTTCACTCGGCGACGACGAGTAGAATTATGATTTCTGGTGTGAAGTGTGTAGAGTTCAAGTTGTAGAGGCTGGTCAAGTTCACAGAGTCCTCAGGTCAAGAAGATGAGATGTGACAACTTTTAGAAGCAGAAACTCTCATAATCTCATTTTTTCGGAGCCTGTGGCGCATGCAGCAGTCTTAAAGTGCGCCACATCTCCAGCATCATCTGTTATCATATCAAGTTTAATTAGCTCCTTTCTTGAACCAAATAGTCTAGTTATTCTGATCAATTCTGGACTCGCGACGAAAAAAAAAACAGATTTGCACTCCATGAGTAAGTACTTATGGCCAAGATGGCTGGCTGCCAGTGATACAGAACACACTGAAACACAGTGTAAACTTTTAAACCGAGTCCTGCACATCGGTGCCGGCGAGTCGGTGCAAGCGACGCGTTCGTTGCAGAGTGAGTACGGCTCAGTACGCCGTATAGAGCCGTAGCCTCAGCCACGTGGATGCCGAGCGCGTTTCCAGGCCTTCAACAGACCTTGATGTCTCTTTCCTTCCTACTCACAGCTATGGCCGGTATTCACGGCTGAATCGGTGTAACGCCTCCAATCCAAGCGCGAATCATTTGCGGGATCCAATCCAATATACCGCTTTTCTCCTAACGACCCAACGACATGGCTTCCACATCATTCTCAAGCTCGGATTATACCCTTTTCTCTCCCTCGTCCACGCTGGATCCGTCGCCTCTAATTACCATGCCGGTTGCGGACCTCTTCCTAGGAAATCCCATCCGAAATCGTTGCCTAGTTCCCTTCCCTGAAGACGACGACGACGACGAAGCATCTACGCGTCTCACGCCGAAGAAAAGGGCCAAGAGAAAGACCAGTCTCGCCGTGTCAATGCTGCAAGGATTACGCACGTCGACGGATGTTGCAATGGACGCGTCTTCAGGGGATGACATGGATTGTGATGATTCTGGCTCAGAGGAAGAGACAAATGAGGAGATGGAAGTCTCTGGCTGGACGGTACGTTTTAATGCAAGTACGCTTATACGAGCTAATCATCTCTTTAGGTGCTTTCTCCCTCTAAGCGAACTCTGAAGCGGCCCGTTACTCCAGTTTCTGCTGGGAGCAGACCTTTCCTAACGGCAGAACGCCTGAAATCCCTGTCAGACGAAGAGGCAAGTGACGAAGAGCAACTCGCAGAGGAGGATGAGATTTTGGAACGCATAAAGCGTAGCAGGGTCGACAAGGGCAAGGGTAGGGCGATAGAGAAAAGCCCTACAATACGTCCACATGAACGGAACCGTGACGATGAGGAATCTTCGCAAGTACGACCGCTTGGACCATCGACTACACCTAATAGGAATGGGGTATGCTTTTGTTTAACGCATTCGCCCTTGGCTAACGCGAAAATAGGCTGACGAGAGGTCGAACGGTGTCATGCGGACACGTTCTTCTGTGCAACACATATCGGAAATGATTGAAGCTATAGCCCCGCTAGACAAGAGTAATGTTCGTACGAGTGTTATATATACCTAAACTTAATGTCATTAACCGTACGCGTAGGTCCGAATTAAAACCGTCATACCACCAGCGATGCCGACAAGGACTGCAACTTTGGTCAAACCTCCTCTTGCCGCCTCTGAGGATGTAATGAACGTCGACACATCCCCCAGCAAGGCCACGACTATCATGGACGAAAACTTGGCTACAGATGGAATCTCAGCTCGAAAGCGGAAACGTCCATGTTCACCCTCCCATCGCTCACTCTTACTCTCAAACTCACTCATTGCACTGCATCGGGGTTTACAATACGTCGAAGATAACGCTACAAACTAGCTCTACTGTCATCGCCTCCCAATCTCTTTCCCCGTAATTCCATAACCAAGGAAACCCAATCTGGAAACGGCGCTAGGCATCGCACGGGCTGTGGTGCTGTTGAACTGGCGCGAAATAGAGTGAAGAAATATCATCATCGTACAGCTTTCGTTGTCGAGCGCGTACGCGGACCGCTTTGCTTCTTTCGAGACCGGTTTGGAATGCGCCGCAAGCTGTGCCGCTTGTGGATGTGTGGGTCATAGAGGTGCGGGAGAGGCTGTCTGCGAGGATAACGACGAGCATTTGTATGGATGTGCTGGGGAGGCTGTCGTGGTCTAGTAGACGATTGGCGCGTTGACGGTGTTAAAGACTGTTGTAAGTGCGTGTGGAGGTAAAGCAAGTAGGCAGAAGGAGGTTTGGGAGGCGTTTGGCACAGTGAGTGCAGAATGTCTCATGGTGGAGATTAGTATTAGAAAGTAGTCCCTTAGCTTTTTACTGGCCTCCATACTTACCCTCTCTTCTTCCAGTGATGCCTATAGTCAATGGAATTGCTTGACCCCACCCCCTCCCCCCTGTGCTCGCGCCGTGACTGTCAATTAGAAAGTTCAAAATATGATGTCTACAAATGAAATACATATGAACCCACAAGGCAAAAAACAGAAGAGTGGCCCAGATATTCAAATGAGCACATGCAGCACCGATGAGAGAATAAGATAAGCTTGAAGATAACTACTACAGAACAGAGATATTAGGGATGAATAGGATTTGTATCTAATAGATAGAACAGTATTATAGTAAAAGTAGTACCTGTCCTCCCCTTACGTTGACTCTTTTCGTCATCAGACTTCCACACTCCGAGGGGTACCAGGCAACCGAAACAGATGGAGGCTCGTCCTGCTGGAATCAACACGCGCACACTGCTTCTTGCGAGCACCCTCCTCTTCGCCATCCTCGCAGGCCCGTTTCGGAGGACGCTGAACAGCCGCAACGCCAAACTTGTGTGCCCTTATCGCACTATACCCAACCCCACCCAACCGCCGATGCATAGCCATAAAGCTATCATATAAGCACTTGTAGTATCTCCGTTGAAAGAACTTCGGATCCCAACGAATCCCCCTACCCGGGACACCAACGTCAAGCGGTTCCGTCGCCTCAACATCCTTATACATCCTGACGAGCACATCGAAACAATTGAGGCCTGCCAAAAGAACTGATCCCTCCGGAACACACTCATACAGCGCAGCAATAGCATCGACAGCACGCCTAGCGGCGTCATGCTCAGAGTTAAGCACAAAGCCGCGGCGCTCAGAGGAGCCGTCCGTCACAAGCTTATTGGTATAATACCCGATATCGCGGCGGATTTGCGCAGTCTCAGCGGCGTTGACACAGTCCGGGACCGTGTTAAATAGGAACCAGACGTACACCCATAGCGCGGCTTCGAGGTCGTGCGCGAAATTGTAGCGGAACAATGAGGTTTTTTTGGTGTGCATCATGAGAGAAGCCCGCAAGGTCGTGCCAGGCGCCGAGATCTCTCTCGGCTCGGGCGGAATGAAATAGTGAGTGCTCCTTTGATATTCAACAGCCATGAAGCCTGGAGTTCCCTGAAAGTGGTCTTAGTTTTTATACAATACAAGGAAATAAGTATAAGTTCAGGAAGACTTACAGTCAAGTCTGGCTCGGGAAAGAACACATGGTACGGTCGAGCAAATTCGAGGTCTGCGATTTTCAGTTGTCGTTCTCCGTTGGGCAATACATGGACTAAACAGTTTCCGGGACTGATATCGTGATGGATATAACCCGCCAAACGCATATACTCCAGGCCTAAGTACTAGACATCAGCATGCAGCAATTCCATGGAAAGTTTCACAACAATACCTTGAATGAGCTGGGCCATCCCCAGAGCGAAATCCGCATAACTCGACAGCCTGTGTATGCATTGACACTCCTCCTCGAATATCACTCGTTTATGAGTTTTCGCCAGGAGCGTCGAAAGCCGCCGAGGTGCCTCCATAGCCTCGCACCAATACGATGCGGCATACGCCATCATACGAAAACCAGACTCGGGCACAGGCGCTTTATCGACCTCGCCGTTGAGCTCGACAGGCGCATCCAACGCGATCGTCAAAAAGAATTTTTTTGCGTCCTCAGCCAGCAGCCCCGTCGCACCTGGGGGACATTCATCGACGGGCACACCAACCTTGTCCAACTCTCGAAGCGCATCAAATATGTCCGTTTGAATCTGCAGCTCGCCTCTGGCACCCGAATCTGGCCAAAAGTCCTTCAAGACCATCGTCTCTCCTGTGGGAGTCATGGTCTTGTCGTGTAATTCTGTTACTGCCCATACCCGCGGAGCATGAGAAACGATGTCAAGATGTCGGAGCTTGGCAAGAGGACGGAGCGTCTGGTAGGTTTTGGCGCCAATTTGGAATCGATACTGGCTATTTCCCTGAGCGTCGAGAATGTGCGTAACAGTAGGATCGTATCCAAGTTCTTCGCGAGAAGCGAACATCATGAATATTAGGAAGCGGATGAAGTGTTCCGGGTTCTGTAGTCGATAGTAAGTGACTTGGATCTGGATGGGTATAAGACAACCAACTCACTTCGTGGTAATCAAAGGGCTCAGAGACGGCAATGTGCGATCGCGAAAAGTACCAGAAAGTCATGATCTTGCCCACGATTGTGAAGGCAATCATAGAACGACGAGTGGGATCAGAGTTGAGTATGTGACCAGCCGCCGCGACAATGTCAATCTCCGCCTATGAAAACATGATCAGTAAAAACGCGCCAGGAACTAACGGAAGAAATGATGCGCACATCTGCACGGTATTTATCCGAGTGTCTGAACCTTCCCACAGAGGAGATATCTTCGAGGGGCGCATCGTCGCGTCGGCCAGTCGCCGATGATACAAGAACGAACTGGGCAGTTGTCTTGATGCCAGGTGTCTCGAGAAACGCGGAGTTCATGATTTGACCGGGATTGAATATCATCCTCGCTGTAGCTGCACCCAGCGTGCCCTCGTCGGCATCCCAATCCAGACACATGTCATGAATTTTGTCTGCAGTAGACTGCAGATGAACAAATCGCGCATCCTCGATCACGGACCCGACTCTCATTCTTGCCCAGCGTCTCTTTCTCAAAATCTTGGACTCCTGCAGTTTAGAAACGACATGGGCAACGAGGTCCTGGTTGTCCGCCTCGGCGAGCCGATGAATGGCGAGGTGCGTGTCGATGAAAGTAGTGGTGGGGAGAATAACCGAATAGTCAATGGTCGCCCCGTTGAGAATTGCGCATTGATCGCGAAGAGGGCGCTGGGGCGAAGCCATGAGCGTGGTTTAGACGTGGATGTTGATTCCCAAGTTGGAGGTGATTGTAGAGGACTGGGCGTGGAAGCGATGCTCGTAGAGAACAAAGAGCACTGAGCGTGTCGTGACTCTATCGGAGTCTATAATCTTGGGTTGACAATGAGACACGTGCTCCCGTGTTTGCCACACTAGCAGGCAGAACGAGAACAATAGACACCCGAAATGGCACGTGAAGGAGCAAACCGCGCGCGCCTTGAAATCGTACGCGAGGGAAATTGAAAACCATCGACGCCACATGATGATATCAGTGTTTCCGGTAAAGGCATAAAGTAACAAGCCTGGGAGCGGTATCATAACGTTGGTGGCTGCAGGCTGTGAAATCCAAGAGGTCAGTAAGCACACTAAGAAAAGTAAAACACCGCTGACATGAAGATTGAAACTCGTCTTTTCTTCGACGAGTCGCAGTCAAGTCGGCAATACTCGTTCGCTGAGAAGAGAAAGTTCAACCAAAAACAAGGTCCATATATATGGCCAAGCCGCACGGAAGAGACGGTAATCGACGTAGAATTTCAACCAAAGCGAAGGATGCGCCAGTGCTGAGTTGCGAGATGTCCGTTTTTCTTCACGTAGCAACCTTGCCTAGAGCAGTCTTTGCAATTGAACTCAGTTAAATGTAATCAGGTGAACTGGCGAGCTCACATACCATTGCAGCCTGTAGGCTTGTTACGAGACTCCGAGGGAATCATCAACAGTACGAAAGCAGGCCGTCACAGAATTCACTTGAAGTTGTAAGCCTTCTGAAAAATGATCTTGGAAGGAAGGAGTGATTTTTTGGACCAGAGGTCTTGATTGGTTGGAGTCAGGTCCACAGGCTGTGTTTCCGGCGCCGCTCGTGAGTGTTCTCAGCAGTCTTCGTAGCAGTCTTCGTATCGTTCCAGACACGTCCTGGAAGGAAGAAGTAAACCGTATCCGGCCCTGAGGAACACGCCGATCACGTCATGGCTTTCCCCCTTTCCCTTCCTTTCTTCGTATTGGATCACAAGTGCTGAAGACGACCAGATCATACTACTTACTCCCGGTTCACTTCCTTCATTTTATTGTAGTACATGGCACTTACTCGTAATAACAGATACCACCAAATTAGATGACATGTTTTCCAGCGCCGCATGGGGAGTTGGCAAACATATTATCTCCTGGTCTCGAGATAAATCCTCTTAACCATCCTCTTCGCCCTAATTCGCGCCACCAACCAAGTGTGCAATGCCAACTCAGCCTCTTTGTCAAAGCAGCCCAACTCTGTCACCCTGAGCTCTTGCAAGCTCCTACAATCCAAACCCAAGTCGGCTAGAATGCCCGTTGGCGATATCCTCGACAGCGACAGGATTTCTAGCGACGGCAAGCGCTGGAAAAACCCAGGCGCAATGTCTACCTCGGTGTTTCCAGGATACGCCGGCATTGTCAAACTAAGAGATAACATTCGCACAGAAGTCAACTTCAGACTGCTCATAGCTACAACAGTCGAAGTAGCCATCTGCAGAAATCGACGAGTGCCGGATAACGTGAATGAGTATAACCAAGTTGAACAGTCGCAGAAGATAACCGTCGAGACTACCTCCCGCCCGATGTCCAAACGACCGTAGATGTTTCGGCCTCTCAGCGTCAGATGGAACGGCAGCCGCTCGGAGTGGCGTAGTACCTCGTGGACAACGTTTATGTCGCTGAAGTGGTTAGCAAAACATGGCATATATAATAACACTGCCGCCCATAGCATGCTCGACGCCGTCTCTCTCCAGGAATGACAGACTTGCGAAGGCGCCAGCCAGACGTTCATTCGTTGGCCAGCGCTTTCGGGCGTCAGTTCATAAATGGCTCTGAATATTATCTGGAGGACGGTGGGCACTAAGTCGCTGGCATTCCACTCTGTAAATTATATGAATTTGAGGGCATAAGTGTGAAGAAACAAGAAACAGCTTACTTCGAGGTTTGACGAAAGCGTTCAAAATCATTGTTCCGTACAAGGCGTTATGCACCGGCATTTCCGAGCCAGACCGGTGATAATATCCATAATCATACATCCTCCGAACGAAACTTTTCCCGCAATCGAATCGAGTGTAGCCAAACTGCTCAGCATGTAGAATGAGCTCGTCCAGTTCGTATGCCGGGAAATAATTTATGTTCGTGGACGTCCCCAAAATGACGATCCCGCCTGAAGATTGTATCTCCGAAGCAGACTCTATAAAACTACGTAACAGCTCAGAGATAGGGCCTTCGCTCCTCTGGCGCCACGGGGATTGAAACCAGATGGCCGCATCCTTGGGGCAGTCAGGATGCTCGTCGAAGAATCTTGACAGGCATCGAGCGTCCGCCCGCCAAGCATAAATGTGGTCACTCAATGTCTGCCAAGTTTCTCCGAGTCCAGAAAGGTAAGTCACAAACTCCTCGAGGGCATCGTGAACTATTTTCAGTGTAAGTCTGAGAGTTCACAGCATACAATACCAGAAGACAAAACGTACCCTTCAAGTAGTCAGGATGTGAATCCCGGCATTCTTCCATCGCAGAGATGACATCCTCCAGTTGAGCAGCCTTTCCGCCTTTCTCGTAGTAGGTCGCAAATACGCCTTCTAGCGAGCCTCTGGCAACACCCAAGGCCAGCGGTAGTGTTCGGTAATTTGCCTGCTCCCCAACGAATAACAAAGGCCGCCTCTTATCAAGCAAGATGTCATTCAAAGCCTTTTCAGCATCAGCGGAGAATACAGTCAGATCAGCCTGTGAAGAGCCTAAATCGTCAAAGAGGTGTTGAATTACCAAGGCGATATTCATGGACTCACCAATGAAAACCATCACACCGAGGACGTCGTTACCTTCAGAACGGCGTGTGGGTACATACTACATCGTGACTTGATGGCTTCACACGCCGTCGAAAGGGTACGGAGCGGCTGTCAAACCTAATGTTAGCAAGAATAAGTTGAATCTGGATTCTCCAACAGAATTCTCTCCTCGGCCATCAGCGAAGGCGGTCCAAGTGTAATGACTTA
Organism: Hymenopellis raphanipes; assembly: GCA_003314085.1. Lineage (NCBI taxonomy): Eukaryota > Fungi > Basidiomycota > Agaricomycetes > Agaricales > Physalacriaceae > Hymenopellis > Hymenopellis raphanipes. Next base: position 30,108 of record QLPD01008378.1, read on the forward strand.
AACGCCACGTCTATGCTCACGGAGAGCGATGTGGCGTTTGCAGAGGGTAGTCGAGTGAGGCTTGAGCGGGACGAACATCGTTAGAGGGACTTCTGCGATAATTGATAACCCAATCTGGGGGTACTACATGTGTGGGGGAATGCACGTCACGGTCGACGTGCTCCCACCACACGGAGTAGACAGGACTGATGTTGTCGAGGGAAAAGGACTGAGTCCGAGTCGAACTAGATAGAACTGGGTAATCAGTCGATTTCCAGCTGTCCTACAGTACAGTACAAGCCAGCTACTTATACATGTAAGTAAGACTCAGAACTAAATGAGAAATACCCTGGAACAGCAAGAGTAAGCAGCGGCCGTATCACATCCAGCGGCCCGCGAGGTCGAGGAATTTGGCAATGGAGACGCGTCGGGAGGTAAGAAGAGAAAGGAAATGCTGACAAAGCACGCTTCCGTCACAACATGTAACGCCAAAACAAAGTTAGGTTAGGAGCCACTTGTGCAACTCACAGATCGTTTAGCCACGATAAATAAGTCCTGTAGGCGGTGACATTTCCCCAGTCGACATATTTCTCCAAGACAATAACTGACGCCGTGAAGGCATGCCACATGTGGCTACAACAGACATTAGCGTGGGCAAAGACCAACACGAATACACGTACCCTTCGAGGCTTGTTGCCTCGGTCCGCAGATACACATCGTACTGTGTGAGAGGTTTTAATGTGGATGTGGCACAGGTCTACTATTTACGATTCCAACCTTCGATGATCCATATGATGTAGGGGTGGAACACCTGTACAGTAACGAGTATCGTGTATTTGTGTATGTAGGTTTAAATCATATGCGGTGTAGTAGAAAATCATGACACATAACATAATAACCCAGCCAAGCCGATCTGAATCGTGCTTCAGTGGTTCGACCTTCGCAAACCAGGGCGTTTAGAGTCTGAAGACTCCTGCAGTCTAAGGCGTTTGCTAGGCCGCACCTCCTGCACCTCCTCCTCGTCTTCTTCGTCAGAGACTGCGGCCGCCAGCGCGACTCGCTTTAGCGGGGCGACCTGGCTAATAGGCTTAGCCTCCAGGTTTGAACCTTCCAAGGCTTTAAAAATGGTGTAGAAGGTGGACTGCAGCTCGCTGTAGAACGTGGGCAGGAACTCCTTGTCCGCCCACTTGAAAGACTGGCCAGTGCTGACTGGCGTCGATCCCTCCACCTGCTTATAAAAGTTGGCGAGGTGCTTAAAATTTTCCAAGCCGCTCAGTAAGATGAGGCCGTATCGCTCGTCCTGGCTGTACAACGGACGTAAGAGTGCCCAAACGTCTTCATATACACTACCGAAGCCCAGAAGCCCTTCGATGAACGCCCTTCGCGTACCCTTAGGGTCCAGGGAAATACCGAAGAGTTGTCGTGCACATAGTCCAATGCTGTCCCGTTGTGTGCGAGAGACTCTAGCCGTGATCGACGATGGAAGTCGATGGAACAGGAACCAGCAGTACAACCAGAGCGCGGATTCTATGTCGTGAAGGTAATTAAATCGAAACCAGCGTGCAGTCTCAGGCTTCTGAGTTACGGCTTCAGGCACCTGCAACGCTCTCTTTCCACCTCGAAATCTGAATCCTGTCGAAGGTGGCGGGAGAGCTGTCGTGCTGACAGGAAGAAACAAATGATTCAGGCATTGATATTCAACCGCCATGAAGCCTGGCGTTCCCTGAGCAGTAAGTCAGAAAAGCACAACGGAAGGGATAAATCAGAAACTTACAGTAAGAGGTACAACGTTAGAAGACTCGGCGCCATACGGGCGAGCGTACTCGAGATCCGAAATCTTGACTTGAAAATCGCCGGTTGATGGGTTCTTGAAGGCAAGACAGTTACCGGGACTGATGTCTCGATGAACATACCCGGCTAGGCGTAAATAATTAAGACCTATATATGGTGTTGGAATGAGATGGACGAGACAGTATATGTAAGGACGGACCGTGCAAGAGTTGAACGATCGCTAAAGCATAATCGGCGTAGTCGAAGAGCTCGTATAGTGGCGTGCAATGATGTGCGAAAATAATTCTGCGATGGGTTCGCTCGGGATGGCCATGGATGGGTGTTGGAGGGCATTCCTGGGATTCTTCCAAGATGGCAGGTGTCTCATTTCTGCCGACTTCCGCACGCAAGGAACCTAGCACTGTCCCAAACACTGCTGCAGGGGACTTCTTCTGCGGTGCGTAAGAGAACGGTACATAGTCAGGCCCGGGTGCAGGCGCGATATCACTGTACTGGACACCTCCCCGTGTGAACGTCACAGCCACGTCCTGGATGATGTCCATGAAATAGGGCTGAGCTTCTTCAACAAGTGGAGCCTCGGGGGCGTACTCCAAGCCCAGTTCAGTATACGGGGTACCTGCGGCGAGCTGATCGTCCACTTCCTTGAGCGCCGAGAAGATCTCGTCGTATATAGCCTTCTCAGATTTAGCATCGGAGAAAAGCCAAACGTCTTTGAGAACGACGCTATCCAGGCCGATGAACGTGTCCGTGACGGGGTCATATTCGCGGACGCTCCATACCCGTGTGGCACGCGTAACGATGTCATTAGCAGCGGATTCCGCTATGAACGATTCGGTGAGGTAGAATTTCCCGTCGACCTGAAATTGGTACTGAATGTCGTTCTGCGCATCGCGGATTCGAGTCACAGTGGGATCGTAGCCGAGCTCGATGCGGTCGGCGAACGTCATGAAAATAACGAAGCGCACAAAGAGTTCCGGCTCCTAGCAGCAATCAATTAGATTGGAAAATACCACGAATGGGACAACTTACTTCGTGGTAATCGAACGCGGGACTGACGGCGATGTGTGAGCGCGAAAAGTACCACAAGCGCATTTCCACGCCCTCAATTGTGAATCCAATGACAAAGCGACGAGAGTAGTCATTGAACAGCGTATGGTTGGCCGATGAAGCAAGCTTGATTTCGTTCTAAAAAGAACGTTAATACCCGAATGTTGGAATAACAGGGAAATCCTTACATCTGCGCGGTCTGTGACATCCTTCTTGAACTCGGCTGGACTGATATCCACGGTGTCCACTTTGTCGTTCTCAGGATCTACAACGTCTAAAGGTGGGGTGCATCGATCAAGGAGAATGAATTGCGCATCAACCTTGAACGACGAGCCCGGTACTTCAGAGTTTGTCGCACGCGACCCATCACAATCGAAAAAGGTCGTCTTATCGTTAAGCTTGTTGTGCTCGTCGTCCCAGGTGAGGCAAACGTCACCAATCTCGGCAACGATGGGTTCGAGCTCTTTAAAAATTACGCCCTCGGTTCTACTGTCAATTTTGGTGCCTGGCCATAGAGAATCCTGGAGTAATGGACCCTTCTTGAGTTCGGTGATAACATGTGCAACCAGCTGGTTGTGTTCGCTGAAAGACAGTTCGGGGAGAGTACAGTGGCGGTTCAGGAAGGCAAGAGGACTCGCGGTTTGCACCGTATGCGCGGGTATTGTCTTTCGGAGAGCGGCGCGGTGCTGATCGAGACCAAGCATAGGTCCTCCCGGTTGTTGAGTAGCTGATTGGGGGCGCCGAGGCGTGCCAGTTGGCGTAGGCTGAGCCATGTGTGAGATGAGCGTGTTTGGTGGACAATTGCGCTAGAGGACTCACGGTTTTATAGCGCGACGCTTGCCTTTGTTCGCGTCGTGACTGTCAGTTACCAAGTTCGGATATGTTTGTTTCTTGTTTGGTCGACAATGGAGACTTGCCACATTGGGCCCACATATGTAGGGTCAGACAAAGCCTGAGCCACTGTGGACTGCATGCGCAGCATTGTGGACGCAGAACGACGCTCCTTGAATCGAGGGCAGCCTTACGAACATTGCAAATCTTCAAGGGCTGGTTGGCGTCGAAGTATGTACCTCAGGAGCCTCCAACTCGAACTTGGCGGGAATCTTCGAATGTCGAGTATAGTCGATATCACCACTACTTATCTAAAGCTTCGATATTTACTCCATTTTCATCGAGTACGCCTAGCTTGTTTTAGTCTAGATAAATTTCCAAGCCGTGATGCACTCAAAGGGGAAGAGTCAGCAGTACCATTGACAATACCAAGTACATCGCTCAATCAGACATGAAAACTAACAACACCGCGTCTTCTGTCCAGGTAGGTATTCGTGACTTGAGTTAAGGATAACATTCCACTGTATACTTATTCTGTCCTTGAGCCCCCTCTCATGGCTCTGATCTACTCTTGAAGTCACTCACGCGCTGACAGCCGACAGACCTGGCAGCTCGTTGTGCTCGCATCAACATCATCTTTGAAACCCACTGTCGTATAAAGACTGATGGTATACTACATACTAATATCTACTGCCCAAGGAATCGCTACGGCTATTCTACAACTTTCGCTTTTTTGAGGGACGATTGTCCTCGGAAGATTCCTGATGACTGCTCTCGCCGGCCGCATTCCAATCCCATCGCTTGGCCTTCGCACGCAAGCTCCCGTACAACTCGTGTTTGAAGCCAACGCATTGCAGCCCCAAACACTCTGCTCTCGAGAACGGCGAGTCCCAAAGCTTACTAACGAAAGCTGCCGCTTGATGATACCGATTATTCGAAACCCTTTCTTGATCTTCCATCTTGAGTGTGCTATCCGTCATGTCCCGTCGATGCTGGAAGACAGGATTAAATCACGACAATTATTGAGGCGTATCGTAGAACTCACAATACCCGTCAAGTTTGTGCAGCCAGCAGGCATGTACGGGTGGAGAGCAATGCACTTGAAAATCCCCGAATACCAGAGGGCGCCTTTATCGTCCAGCACGATGAGATTGATCTCCTTGCCATACAATTCTTGCATGGGGCGTCCTTTCGTCCATCGCGTGCCGTTGGGCGACACGATAAGGTGATGCATGGGGGCATACATGTAAGCGTTTCCGTGCGGTTCGTTGCACCACACAACCCGACCGGGCGCCTTGGAGAAGAGGATATTCTGTCGTTCCCTCTCCGTCTGCACAAGCGCATGAGAAGTGATTCGGAAAGCTATAAACTTCACGCACAGTGGCCGCATCGATAAAACAACTTATTTTGTCATTTAGTGCTTCGGAGGAAATAGTAGGATCCAGCTCCCAGATTGGCTTCATATCCAACGGACGTCGAATGATGGGCTGGTGAATGGCCATGAGGGAGTTTAACAGCGTACGTTCCTCCTAGTTGAGGGTAAGCACTGAAACATAAACTTCAGAGAGGATGTACCCTTCCCCCAATTGCGACTCCATTTGAATACGAATGCAGACTCTTCGAATGCTACAGACATTGGTTAAGGAACCCGCGGAAGAAAAACATGCAGGACACTCACAAGGGACCAAGCAGCATTCAGTGCATTGAGGTTCTCTTGAAGGGTCTTCACCTGCACGTTTAAAGAATCCTTGTCCGACTTTGACATTTCCAGAGCTTCCCTCAAAGTGCCCATCTCGTCCTGCAGCGCTTGAATTCGGCCATCTAGATCATCTTTGCCTGAGCGGACGGTTTGGAGTTGGACGGACAGCGCATCCCGCTCCTGAATTTACCGAGAGCTATTCAGCATGCGACAACAAGGCAAAGTGGCGGACATACCTTGCGCGCTTTCTGTTTCTTGGTCTTCTCTTCGTTGAATCTTTCTTCCCAGGTCGCAATGGCCGACTCCAACTGGGTAATTTTCCCTTCCTGTTCAGCAACCTTGGTCGTC
>QLPD01008390.1:0-20985 GCA_003314085.1 Hymenopellis raphanipes
GAAAGGGCAGTTCAAGCCGCTATGAGAGAGACAAGGCGGTGGGCTTAGCGATGAGCACAAGCAGATGAATAGCGCCAAGGTGCCAGGCGATGGAAAGCCGTTTCGGAGTGCTGGCTGCGGAGAGTGGAGAAACAGGAAGAACGCAGACGCCGTGTGGAAATGCATTTATTTGGAGATGGAGTAAGGACGGTGCTGAAGCGAGCAAGAAGCATCCAGTAAGATAAGTTTCCAGAGCAAAATGCAGGCAAAGACATCTGAATAAAGCATCCTGATCTTGGAGTTCGTTCGCCTTCTATCTCATCGTTTCAGACTGCACAGCGGGATTTAGACGCGTTTGTGACGATGGCGGAAAGTAGATCGCCGGGCATACCTTATGCTTACCGAACAAGCATCACATCACTAACCACAAACCGTGCCACCAGTCGGGAAGGGAAGCCATATGAACATTTCAACCAGACAAGGAACTGCGAGTTCCGGAAACCAAGCGACGCAGCTCGGACCAGAAGTCGCAATCCGACTTGACAACCCATCGAGAAATTCAAAATTGTTAGTACTGGATGACTCGCAAGAAACGAACGATTGTATCAAACTTACACAGTAGGCGCCGATAGCATCGGCGGGATGCAGCGCCAAGAAGATATAGACATGAAAGTAAGAAGAGAAAAATCAAACCCCGGGTAGTTCGGCCCGCCATGCTTAAAGGCTTTCTTTCTTTGCCTGAAACGGTCATCACTAGACTTTAACGCCCTGTCTACTGGTGCTCGTCAACATATGCTTCAAACTCAACCGGAGAGGTTATGGCAGAACGTTTGAACCTGCTTGACCCCCACTCCGCGTCTTACTGAGTCTCCTTCGGCTTGCGCTGACGTCTTTGGGCCCGGGCGGTAGACCACGAATACAAAATGGTGTCTTTTCATCCTAGGGCACCGCCATCAAAACACTCTTAGATTCCAGTGTCAACTTGAGCTGTTACTGCGCTCCAATAATCCCGCACTAAAAATTCGGTCCCGTTCACACACGATCGTCCATTGCAGTTCGAGGACGGATATTCTAACGGAAACACCCTCGTGTTACATCATTGGTATCCTGTTTTGTCTCACGGCGTACGCATGTAAGTAATACTCGAAGGTAAGAATTACGACTTTCAAAGGCTGCACTGAATAATTGTTCACTTGGAGAGACGGATCTCATAGCCTCCCACATCTTCTAAACATGCAGTCCAAACCGCGGCATCCACCCCGGCATCCTAGTTCAATTCCAGAGGCGTCAAATCGATACTGCAACTCCGTCCCGGAGAGCTGGCCTTGGTGAATGGAGGGGCACTGGAAAGAACGCGCTTGTTTGCTTTCGCTTGAAAGCCGGAGGCGGAGCATAGAGTGGTAGAGCAAATCGCAGGCCAAGACATCAATACAGCAGCCGGATGATCATCAGTTCACGAACTATAAACGTGCCACAAATCGGAAATTTTAGGACTTCGAAGCAGCAAGAACCTTGAATAACCAAACGAAGAACCGCGACATCCAGAACCAAGCGACGCCAGAAGTTGCGCAATCCGACTTGACAGCCCAAGGACTGAGTGGCTCCAAAGAAATGAGCGATTTCATCAATAGACGCCAATAGCGTCGACCGGATTCAGAGGTGTAAACCACGCCAAGAAGATGGAGGCATGGAAGTAAGAAGTGACAAACCCCGGCTAGTTCGGCCCGCCATCCTTTCTTGAAACGGTCATCACTAGACAATAAACATTCCTGCCTTCCTTCCGATCCATTTCGCGCCCTGTCTCCTGATGCTCGTCTACATATACTGGAAACTCAACCGGAGAGGGTACGGTCAAAGTTTTCAACCTGTTTCTTGAGTCGTCTTACTCAAAATCTCCTTCGTCCGCTAATGTCTCTAGACTAGGGCGGTACTCCGACCACGAATACAAGGCTGCGTGCTCGTTTGGAAAAGAAGGACTCTCTTTCTTATTGTTACTAATACATCCTGTTTGTTTCGTTCATACTTCTCTTTTGGCCAGGACCAAACCCAAACACACGTCTTCTGCCCTCAGACAACCCGAGCCACATAGACACCGTTCCGCACCCGAAAACCTTTCAGCTGGGAACCAGAGCGATCTGTGTTCCGTCCGTACCACTTCTGGACGACCTTTGCCGCCATCCGGAGAGTTACCGTATGATCTTGAGCTCTCACGGTTTCGCTAGTGTAGTCGGGAAACTGGACGACAATATCACGAGCGCTAATGCCCAGTGAGAAGTGCGAAGTGTCAGACCAACTGAAGTCGGGTCAGACCGTTCCATCAATTTGGACATCTGCTGAGATCGAGTCAAAAGTTTGATGAATAATTTTGTTACGCGACCGCTTGTTCAGATCGGACGACAGCGACTCTAGCTCTAATTTTGCTTCTTTTTGTCCTTGGTTTCTGCAAAGGTTGTGTTTCAACCAACCTGGTACCTTGGAAATATTTTGCCCAAGTCGCAATTGTGTTTCGCAAAGCTCAAGCAGTTTCCCACGCACTCTCCCGCATCATATAACAAAGGTCCGCTGTGTTTCTCGTCCCTTGTCTCTTGCTTCCATCATCCCAATATTCTCCGACTGTCTCCCCGCGTCGTCGCCCTCCTCGGTATGGCTAACTGTTCTTTTAGCTCTATTCTTGTTCGTGGCTGACTCGCATACAGCCTTTTGCGCCGGCAACCTTGTCTGCGCCTAGCGATGAGTGCCTCGTCCCGCTGCCAACTCTGGCCTGGCTACTACTGTATTCTCATGCTCCCGGGCGGGTACGTTCTCTCCCAACATTCCTGTTTTCGACTATCTGATGCTTCATTAGGACATGCAAGTGTGCTGTGTAGGATGTCAGCGATTTGGTGTAGGTAGAGGGAGAGCCCTCTCGCCGAGAGTAGAGTTGGAGGGCAGGGGTAGTTTTGAGGTCGGATTGTGTACTAGTATACATACTGTACTTATTCGTGTATGTTCTGTATGTGTGTATGTCGTCGCCGCAATAGCGCAATGGAATATATTGTATTTGCCCCCATCATTTGCATGCTGTGTTTCAAAATAAATCCAACAAATCGTACGAGAAGAAAGATTTATTCAATGGCCGACGTGTTTTGAGTAACCTAAGCGAGACTACGATGGCACACGATACGACCCGCCCTCACCCAAATAGCCTGTCCAGAACCTTGACCAGATCTGTTCCCATCGGTTTCCACCATTCGGTTCGCTGTCGTCCGATTTGACACTTCGGACTTCTCACTGGGGCTAATGACGTGCCTCATCGACGGGAGGGAGTGGAGCGTGGGACTGGTGTACACGTCATGTCCTGGACCTTGGAGACCGTAGTTGGGCCTTGCTGGGTAAGTGGACCGTTGAGCTTCGTCTACACCCACGTTAATCGCTTATGACTTCGCAAAACGGACAGGACATACACTGCAGTTCAACATGAGGGTGACTCAAGAGATTACTGGCGAGACGCGGTACTAACGATTTGAGGTTCGACGTGATCTATTGTACCAGTGTCAATTCTGATTATAGTCGCGCAGTTGGCACACGCACAATGGCTGGGTGGCTGGGGGAGACTTGCACCTCGGATGTGCGGGGTGTATCTGGCCGCGCCTGTCCAGCAGGGAAGTTAGCGGAGAAAGGTGATTCGATACGCAGAACTCACCTCCGTTACGGCCTCGCTGTGTGCGGGAGAAATCCATTGTCAAACCGACTGGGGGTATTCTGTGGCGAGGTCGAGAAAGAAAGCGTGAAGATTGGCGTAGAACACGTCGAGGAGCAAAGGAGAAAGGATCGTAATGCTTCTTGATTTTGAGGTGGTTCCTTATATACGGCTTTGGAGACCACGAGGCTGTACAACACCGTCGAGTCTGCTTTAGGATTTGTAGAATTTTCACGGCCTATTCCGGTATTCGCTTTCTTCGATCCCATCGGGGAGAACCCTGGGTATCCAAGAACGCAGTCAGATCCCCTTCCACTTCCGAATCTGGTTCAGTTTCATTGCCTCGAGACCAATTCTCCCACAATAAAGGCCCAATTGAACTCCCGATCCCATCTAGGCCAAAACGGTATAGGTCCAGCTCAATCTCAATCAGTTTTGACTTCCATTATAATCAAGATGGCAGACATGGGAGGAAGGACCGTTAGGCTTCTTGACGAGTTGATTCAGATGCGGTCACTGATACGTCCGCTTTGGAGGCCAGGAGGCTGTGCAGTGGCGCGCGCGGATCTGCACAGAACCCCCAGTGGGGTAAGATGTGAACCTACAAAGCTGATCAAGGTCGATATTTCATCGATAACTAAGCGCCGGTAGCATGAGGCCCTCGAAGGAGACAATGGAAGGACTGGGTCGGATACTCGGTCAACCGTTCCTAGGACCTCGGAGCTTAAGGCGGTGACATACTGCGGCCCAAAATCCAGTCAGCGAAACAATGACAGGACGTGTCTTTTGACGAGACAAACAGACAACCCGTTCCCTCGCACTGTAGGCTAGGTTAGCACGTTTATCTGTAAGCGGAGTTTCGATATACGGGTGATGTTCCAACAGGCCGGCCATGTCGGTGCTAGAGAGATGCATACCAAGTGGGCGACGAACGGGGCTGAATGGAAACTCGAATGTACATGCATAGACGCTAATGCCTGTCTGGGAATGATTGCCATCATAAAAGTATCTGCATAAACGCCGAGTGAAGACCATAGATGATCAGTTCAGTGTATGGCAAGGGAAAAGATACAAAGGACGTACACGAGAGTGATATCCCTTGAAGTCTAGCGTGTGATGTGTTAAGACTCTTCGCCTGACCATACAGGTGAACATTCTGACGCGTGAATTGATAAGAAGATCGCAATTAAAACTTCAAAGAAGTTCACTGGGTCTATTCCAAACAGAGAATTCTAACCAGTAGAAACTAGTACATGAGTACGCACAGTGCCGTGGAATGAAAGAGGGACACGATTACCTTTGATAATCAAAATTGAAGATTGTCAAACCAGTGAGGGCGTGCGTGTCGCCGACACGATGCTACAGGAGAAATTACATAGCCGAGCTTGCGAAAGTATCAGGTGAAGAAGGCGAGGCGACTCAAAATAACAAAGACGGAAGAAGATCCATCAGGCAGTCATTGAATTCGATGACACGACCTGACAGACATCTACAGAACGCCGGTGAATGTGTCAGGTTCCAGACATGCGATGGATTCCAAACGCACCACACCATAAACGGCATCCTGGTGACTGCCATATACGTCCTCTTTTACGCACATATTTTTATGATCGCCATCAGATGGCAGGCAATGGGCGTCTACACAGGTGGACATCCGCGACACCGATCCGGCGAAAATTTGACCAATGCCGAAAAGGCAACGTGAAAGTACCGGACATACGTTACTGTCAGAGATATGTTTCCAGCACATTCCTGAAATGTAACGCGGCGGCGTCTCAAAACAGGGTCCTCTCCCAGCTGCTTACTACTGCTTGGTGCCATTCCCGTCGCTGCACAGCTCAGATAGATGGAACAAATGCATGAATAATATAATACAACGATACATAGACAAGTAGCAACTCTAATAGCATGCCAAAAACAAGCAAGGGAAGACCATATTGTGGTAAACCGTGTAGAGGACCTGAGAATGAATGAATATAAGCCAGAGACATATAACTGAGAAGGCCAAAGCTCACCTTTACACCGCCAAGCACGGCAACGGTGAGAAACAAGACTAAAAGCGGATTCAAATGAATCAACCTGCAGCCTTCGATACCCTAGCTATGCCGCCTAAGACTTGTCAGTGTTGTCGAGTTATGCCTGCTAGGAACTCACCATTATTGTTGTTGCCCAGAGATTGCGGTCGTGGCGGCTGCTTGTAGCCTCTCGTAGCTCGTCGCTGCTCCGAACTCGCATGAATTGTTACGGACTTGTTGTAGACATCCTGATTCCTCGTTGGGGACTCGTCTTTGTATATATGCTCGTCGTCGCTCCGCGGGGCTATCGTGATTGCTGCCTTGTCGTGGTGGTCGTCGCGGCCTAGCCGTTTTTGCAGGCGTTCGGGGGCTCATCGTCTTGGAGCCATCCAGGGGGCGGGTTGTGGTCGCAGCCTCATCATTCTCGTATCGTTCTCGTCCTTATCATCGTTGTTGTTGTTGGCCGGGCGTTGTCGCGGGCTGGTTGGTGTCGTGTCGTCCACAGCTCATCGGTGTTCAAGTCATACATAGACTGGTCGTTGTTGCAGCCTGTTTTTCGCAGGAAGGCATCGACATCCGCGGGCTCATCGTGTTCGAGTCGTACATGGGCTCATCGTTGTCGTGTCGTCTATGAACTGACGGTGGCTGGTGTCGCGGCTTGGTCGTGGTCGCTGTCAAGAGCTAGTCGTTTTCAAACAATGGTTGAGGCGGGCTCATCGCATTCAAGTCATCGGCGGTTGCAGGCTCGTCATCGTCGTATTGTCTGCAGGTTTACTGTGCTTGTCGTGGTTATCGCGGGCTACTTGTTTTCGCATGATGGTCGGTAGCATCTGAGGGGCATCGTATTCGAGTCATCCGCGGGCTTGTTGGGGTTGGAGGCTCGTCGTTATCGTGTGGTTTGTGGGTTATCGTAGTCATGGTCGTTAGAGCGGGGGTCGTTTTCGCGGGATGGTTGGTGTCGTCTCAGGCTTACAGTGGTTGAGTCGTCTGCGGCCTTGTCATTGTGGCACGCTCGTCGCTGTCCTGTCATCCTCAGAATAGCCATGAACATTGCTGGGGAGTCGTCATCGGCTGGAGAGTCGCCTTTACTATCGTTTCTCGGGTGTCCAGACTCGTAGTCGTTCTCATTTCTACAGACTTGCCGTTGTTATCGATGTAATCCAAGCGCATAAAATCTTCGTCGGATCGTTGCCATGCATAGCCGTCGTCTGGCTCTTGGTTTGGCTTGGACAGTTGACGTTCTCGATGGTGGACAGTGGTAAGAAGAGGTGTTGCCTTTTTGGGACACGAATGGTTGAAGGTGGGAGTTTCTCATCGTGCGACTGACCGATATCAGTGGTAAAGAATATATGTTCAAGGAGGTATATAGAGGTCTATCAAAGGTGGTGGTACCACTCTGACTTGAAAATATCAACTCTACCACGGTATATTCGTGGACAGTTATTGCTGTCACCCGCTGTCACATCTCCTCCTCCGGCCCATTCGATACCACAGCTCCCACTACTGAAGCATATTCGCCAGATCCTCCGGTGATTGCGACTGCCCGCCCGTGTCTACATCTTCCCTGGAAATACTATTCTGTCTTCTCGCCAAAGCATCCTTATTGAATTGTGCCCGTTCAACCTCTTTCAACTCCGTAAGACGTCTGAATGGGCAATGAGACAATGAGACATTGAATACATGAGGCAAAACATACTCTTTCCACCGAGGATCATTGAAACTTGTACCATATTTCTTGATCTCTTGCTGGAGATGCATCCCGACACGGGTCCAAAAGTCCTCCTTTCGGCCAGGCTGACTAGTCGATGGAGAAGGCGACGAGGCACCGGACGTCGCTGAGGACTCTTCGTCATCAATCTCTTCGTCTCCGAGAGTGCTGCCAGGCTCTTCCGTAGGATCACGTCCTGTGGCGTCCGTTTCGCTGAGCTGCTCATGCTTTTTGCGTCTGACAATCAAAAGCTCCGGATTCGACACGATGAAGCTCCTCTGCAATATCTGAGAGATGAGAAGATACAGTTAATGGCTAACTTACAATAACCATGTTTCGATAGAGATATTGAGGCTCCATAGGATCCGTGGTGTTGTGTTGTAGATATTTGTGATTACACGCAAGAGTGAACATCTCAGCTGTCTTAAAGGTCTCGCCGATGAGGCCCTGACAAAACTGAATAGCCATTAGAAGAGGACTGCATGGTCTCGAGAGAGTACATACATCGCGCCGTAACTGGTCTCTCGCCTGACGGGCCTCGAGCTTGACAGCCGACGTGAAGGTTTTAAGCTTCTTGGCAGCCTTGGGGCCAAAGACTTCCTGCAGGTCATATGTGGCTGCCTCTTTTCTAAGTTCAGCCTATTACGACAATGAGTGGGTGTTCGAATGACCATCGTAGTCGATACTCACCACAAGTTCCTTGCCGATGGTGCTATAGACACAACGGGTGGCGGTGTAGACCATCTTGTAGCATTTGCCTCGCAAAATAAGCTAAGAGAGGTGGTTAGCTGCCTGACAATTGTATCTAACATTGTAGGTACCTTCAACTCGCTGCTAATCGACCAGTTCGTTCGGATTGTAGCAGCAATCGCGTTGAGCTGCTCTTGTACGCCGCCATTACCGACTCCGGGTCCCTGTTGGCCACCAAGCATGTCGACCTTCTTGTCGAGTCCAAGAAGGAGCGCGTATAGCATAGTACGGGTACTAAGGTCTTGTTTCGAAAGTGGTTCAGTTCCTATACTACCGGTCTAGTGAATGTGAGTTAAATATTCTGAAGAGTATTATTTCATCACTTGCCATGACAAACCCGTGCAATTGTTTCGTAGCATCCACATCGAGCCGCGCTCGCTTCGCAACTTCGTCTACAAAGCGCACGGGAAGGACATCATTGACAGATGAAGGTGCGGGAGAAGTCAATGGTTGTGTTGGGGGTGCATTCGAATGCGAAAAGCCGCCAAAGGAAGGGAGAGATGAGGTGTTGTTGGACGCTGATGACTCGCCCGCACGGCTTGACGGTATGTCGCGGCCTATTATTCTTGGATTACTATAGATATCAAGCAAGAGGAATTGATTTACCAGGAATATAGGCCATGGACTGTGGGCCTTGAGGGTCCAATGGTGCGAAATCATCGCGATGATTTTGGTGTAGTCCTGTGTCATAACGGTCATCCTCTTGAAACTGTCCAGCATTTGGCCTTGGAGACCGATCTTTCCTTGAGCCATACATCGGCTTTGGGGAGGCAGAACGGCGAAGTCGATATTGGTGTTCATAGGGAGATGATCGGTGATGGTGGGGAGGATGAAAGGATTGGCGAGACAGAGGCAAACTCGACTGCTGGTTATTAGGGGTGAGGGGTGGTCGCTGCTGTGGTGCTTGAAAGGCCTGTCGACCTGGGTATGCCTGCGGAAGAGGGCTATACAGGGTACCCGAAGGGCGCTGGCCGGACGAGGGTGGCTGTTGGCCGAGCTGAGATGTGGCGGCAAAACCTCGAAGCGAAGGGGACGGTGCAGGATAACTCATGGCAGTAGATAAAGAAAGAAAGCCTCTGAAATTGTCCGCTGGCTCTTTATACAAGCAGCCGTTCACGTGCAAGTGAAAGTGCTTGTTGATTGGAAGTAAACAAGGACGCGTCGGACGCGATCGCGCTATAAAAGCGCGATGGACATGTTTGGCAATATTTTTATCTGCACGCCATCACTATGAAGCAGAACATGCGCCTGTTCAGTCCCTCAACGCCCTCTAAACATACTGAAACATGGTTAGATACTGCATTCCGTTGTAACATTGGCACTTACATGACTTTGCAGCCTGAATAAGATGCCTCGCAGAGCGGGTCAGATGGCTGAGGCAGCTATCGCAAAGTGGTCAGTCTTCATCTTGTATAACACACCTGATAATCTAATGTATATTCAGCCTTTTTCCTGGTGGTGCTCTGAATAGCCAAACTACGGACAGTCAATGGATCGAGAGCCTTACCGATACTCAGCCGTCGCCTCGAACACCTATCCAAGCAAGCCAACTACAAGAGAGGTCCCAAGGTGTCAGTCTATACTCCCTTTCCAAATGCCCAGGTGCTCATTCATCATGTAGTCTCCAGATTTGACCAATGGTATAGTAGGATACGATGAAGACGGCACGCCCGTATATGAGTCTCAACTGCCCAGTCCGAATGGAGTCGCCTTCAGTCAGAACGAACGTGGAAGTAGAACGTCAAGCAAGTTTAACCACGAGGCTGATGAGCCTGAACTTCACAAGCAATCATCTTTACGTGCGTTCTGACAGCTCCTTCCCCATCAGTCTCATTTATAACACCTCAGGTTCTCACAAGCAGGACAAACGCGTCACAATCACAAAATACGAACACCTTCTCATCCAATCCTTACGACGTACTCGAAACACGCGTCAGTCACGGCTAGAGGCCAAAGTTCGCGAGCTCGAAACCTTACTTGCGACAGCACGATCGGACAGGCGCGCGATAGAACTTGAGAAGAATGAGTACTTCGATAAATGGCTTCAGGCTAGTAACAGTGAGGAAACACAGATGATTGAGTTAGAGAACGAAAAGCAGTATACCGCCCTGCTCGAGAAGGTCCTCCGGGGCCATAACTTAGACATTCCAACTCGCAGGCAGCAGCCGGATCGATATTCTAGTCTTTATCCTCCTTTACATGAATCACAGATGTACAACTAGTATCGATTTTCAATACTTACTACAATCTACTCTTCACTACCTGTCCATGAATACTGAGCAAGTCGACTACCTTCATACTGACCCAAACCCTGACCCATGGCAGTAGGCGGCCTGGAGAGTGGCAAAGCTGTCCCTGGTCTAGAGATAGCGCCGCCGCTTCCAGATGGCGTACCTGCCCGACTAAAGGCACGAGGACCTGAAGTTTTTGCTGCGACAGCCTGCGAATGTGATTCCTTCAGTGCGCTGGCCTCGATAATTTGTAGTTCTTCAGCCTGGGAGCGATGTGCTGAGGAGACGCGAAAGGGTGCAAGATGAACAGTATTGTGCATTTGTGCCATATTGAGGATGCGGTCGTCGGAATTTCGTAGATGTTCCATACATGGGACAGTCTTTGTCGTCTTAAGACGCTCTTGATATACCTCACGCGTTCCGGTAAGGCCACATCCATTCGACGCACAGTCGTGGGGGGCGTTAACACCGCCTAGAATGTTCTACAGAGACAGACGTCAACAAATGAATACGACGCAGGAGGAAAATCACCTTCACATCAACTACCAGAACATTTCCGGAACCCTGAAGAGTCGGCATCTCATAATTGAGAGACACTAAAGGTGATCCCATAACTTCAACCATAATAGAGTTGGGTGACTGAAGACCAATATTGCCGATCGCCAGCGCGTTGTCCATAACGCGTAGAACTTCAGTCAAACGTGCCACGAAGGCTGGGCCTAACTGTGCATGATACTGCGATGGGGTTCGAACAACGATAAACTGAGAAGGCTCGACACGATCACCGTTCATCAGGACAAGTGTCCGAGCGGTTTGGAACATAGCGTGACGGCGCTGCTGGGATGTGTAGTTCTCCAACGTCGGGAAAGCACGGCCCGTCTGTGTGCGCGCGAATCGCATCGGAGCATCTGAAGAATTGACGCAGGTGCCTAGAACACTGTCAGTGTTAAGATGGATGACAACTTGACATATACATACCGGCAGATCGAAGAGCAGCTCGGAAAAGACCAAGATACTTGCCAATGGTACCATCTGGTGCAGTGACAATCCGTAGAGGGCCTGGTCCGCACGACACCAGCTCGGATCGTTGGGTTTCATCAAGCCGAACACGAAATTTGCCACCACTAAGGAGGTGTCGAATCCGATTCCCTTGGGCAAAAGCAAGTGCAATATCACGCGACGGAGCCAAGCGATTAGAGTGAACGCTTTTTCCACGAATGACTGCATTGTATGATTCGAAGGCCTCCGTAGCAAAGAGAATCGCTGGACCGAAGCGGCGAATGTGCTCTGGGAGATGCACCAGAATGTGGAACTTTGGTTTGTTGAACCAGCGCGACGACCACCTGGCAGCGAGAACAAGGAAAGCACGAATTTCTCGCGTCAACGTATCCTAAATGCCATATATCAATTGATGGTCGATAGGTAAAGGAGACACACTTACAACGTAGACATCAATATCATTGATTTCGGTCTGCCAAATTATGGGAATGAGCTTCGAGAGACACAGCCACGTCTCATATGACTCCTTGGAAATCAATCCTCGCAAAACAAAAGGTGCAACTTGTGCGATAGCTCGAAAGTCACGACCTGTGAGCGATTGACCGTACTTGACAAGTGTGCGACCGTTAAGCGCCGGTATTCCAAGACCACTGGTATCGAAGGAACTGAGTTTATGCTCCAGCTCGTCGAGTTTGCTCTGTTTCTTGTTAAGTTGAACTTTGAGGACGTCTCGCCACATGTACTTGACGAATCCAAGCAATACAACATGCAGGATTTCAACGGGAGTATCCCGATGCGGATCCAGACCTAAGACTATCATCAGGATAGAAGAGCTTGAAAAGAATTCAAAACAAACCTCGGAGACGCCAGACGGGGCTCATAACACGATCAGGAAGACTCGTGATGCACGAACGCAGCGCGTTCGCCTTGCTCTGCTGAGTTCGTTTACTCTTATGTGATTGAAATAGCTTTTGAATAAAGAAGTCTTGGTATGTGTCCTTGACGCCGCTGGCTGTCCGCATGCCCTTGACACGCGTCTCCGAGCCAATGACAGCTGCTTCGTTGAACATGGCGGTCAGCGCCGCAACTGTCTCAGAGCTTTTTCTCGCTGTGCCCGGCTATGAAAAACTTGATTAGCTGAATGCATGGACAACGAGTTCAAAGTTACCTCGATAAACTCCAAGATGCGAGCTTTTACTTGTTGATACGACTCGGCGAACTTGCTACGTTTCTTGGGGGCGTTTAAATCTTCATCGCTAGCATTGCCTTCATCCTCCTCATCAGTATCGGTCCCGTCTACATGACCGCGTTCCCGATCTCGTGTCTTGCCCATCACTCGACAGACGCGACAGAAGAATTTGCCGCGGAGGCCAATGTGGCATGCAAACTCGCTTTGCATAGGATTGTCTCCAAGCAGCGCAACCACCCAGGGAATAACCAGAACCTCTTCTTCGAAATGACAATCCCATGCCTCGATGCCGGCCTCCTCTGCGATGCTAAAGGGGTTGCTAAAAGAGAATTCGAATCTATGAGTGATAACGACGTACGCAATTTGATCTGCGATGCCGTCGAGCATCTCGAGTGGGGCAGCTAGGTTGGATGTACATAGAAAGTGGATGTTGTACTCTTTGTGAGTTTCGGATCGTGCGAGACCGGCTGGCGTGAAGAGGAAGCTGTTATGTTTGTTCCACTTCTTCGAAACATTCCCCGAAGTATCATCGCAGTACATCCAAATGGGAAAAGAAAGCACACGCCGTCCATTCACTTTCACGCGCCACTTATTCCCTTGAGTGGGATCTGTCAATTTCCACTCAGACGGAGGCAGTCGGGGATTAGAGACTATGCCTAAGATATCCGAGTTAATTGCGCAGAACGACATGAATAAAGAACCACCCACCAAGTAAACGTCGAGGATCTGGTGCATTATATCGGGCGAAGTTGTCGCAAAACTCCGGAAAATTCATATGGAGTTGTCGTTCGTGAACCTCGAACTCATCCGCAATGACGAACCACCCATTATTGTTGTAGTCCGCCTGTAATTTCCAGCATTTCGCGTACATCTGCGTTCCTCGACGGAACCATCGCACAGGCAGGCAATACTCTTCGCGGTGGTGATTGAGGATAGTCGCCTCGAATATGTAGTAATCCGACATGTCCTTGCGAATCATTGGTGGCGCCAATTCATCGGGGAATTCGTCAAGCCATCGCTGGGCCTGACATGCTTCTGAAACCTTCTTGCCACTGTCTTCGGGGAAGAACGAGAGATGCTCGCGAACTTTGGGGTTGGCCATTTCCTAGAACCATAGTAAGTATCATTCCGATGTAGCCTTTTTGAACATACCTGCGCGATGATCTGGGAGAGGCTATTGACATAGTAGACATTGCCGTGTGCACCCTCATACATGATGGTGTCAATGCCAAGGAGCTTCTGAAGGCGTTCGTTCACGCTCTTCATACTGCGGACAGAGGGTACATCGGCGGTATCGTTCGTAGATAGCAGCCACAGAAACAAGTCTAGCTGGGCCTGCGAGAAAACTGAGCGCGGCAGATGCATCAGTATATCAAGAGAGCATGTCTGTCCAGTGTTGAGCGAGAACAGTGGTAAGGAATATGTCATACACACAATCTTATCCTTCCAAGGATACCACTCGGGCGAATCTGGCTCTGATTCGGAAGCCCGTGCACGCTTTCGCGAGCTGCCTGCAGCGCCGGCACTATCACTCGAGAACCCTTAGCGGCATAATATTAGTATATATGGCAAGATGTTTGAGGATACAGGACGTACAATGTGAATCATCTTCATCCAGCTCTTGAGTTGGGTCAATGTCCGGGTCGTCGAACTCCACATCATCGGGAATTTCATGTAAAGGCTCGTCAGAGTCGTATTCGGAGTCAGAGGGTGCATCGAACTCGAAGTCGGAGTCGACTTGAGCTCCTGAATAAATGTCGAGCAGGCCTGCAGTCAAACCGGCCATTTCTTGATGGACGTGCGCCTGATCGAAGCTATGTGGGCGTTCATCACGCGCGAAATGAAGATTCCAGAAGTTCTGGTCTGCCTCGAATGTGGCTGTTTGAGAGGAGGCATCGTTATTGGGGTCCAGAAAGGGGTCAGTCGGGACATCATGGAAGGTGTCGTACAATGAGCCCAAAAGCCCTCGCATTCCACTATCTATAAGTTGGAAACGGGGGTCCTCCATAGAGACATCGGGGTCTGGATGTGAGCGAGGGGACGAGTCCGGCGCCGGCGTAGCGCTTGCATGCAGCCGTCGCAGGTACAAATTCTGGCGGTGAGAGTTTGACTGCTCATGGCGAGCTTGGTGCTGGGGTCGACGGTGAGGCTGCTCTTGCTCATCATCGCACACAAGGCAAACAACAAATTTTTCATTGGAGTTCGGGTCTGTGACGAGTCGCCAGACTGGTGATGGTCGTAAGCAAGGGCAGAGAGTATTACGGCAGTACACGTACCGCGGCTGTCAATCTCCGGGTTTGATGCCATTTCACTGTGTCGTCTCAAAGGTAGCTTACAGCGTCGCCGTGGAGGTAGAAACTGCGATTGTCAATTGCTTGCAAATTTATATACATGTCGGCAAGGTGCCTTCACTCCTATGTACAACTGAGACACCTAGAAAGTACCGCATAGACACTTTTGGTAAGTGCCGCTCCGGCGCCGTTGACTTTGGTACCCTTCCGTCACTCCGAATGTCTGGGTGTGTATGCATGCACTCCGCAGTAGACCGGCGTTTCTCGCAGTGATTTGATCAGAAGATTGAACCAGTCAGCGTTCTTGGCATTCTGAGCCTCATTCAATGTGGGTAGACGTGTTGGAGATGAGGTGGTAACAAGGGTGGGGCGTAGTCTATTAGTGTGATATACTTACTTGCCTGTATTCTGCCGCCGGCGTTCTTCTGTTGGACCGTGCGGTGTATTGACTTCCTTCCTTCCTGAGTACTAGTGACGAGAGATATCTGGATAGATGATTGAGAACCCTGAGTGAATTTTGCTATTTTTGGTTTCAGCGGCAGAGAGGAACAAAGATACCGGTAAGCCTGGTCTGCGGGCTGGCTTCACTGGCAGACCGACGCCTCCAGAAGTGCATACTTTCACAGCCTCGAGGCTCGAGGCTGAATCCTCCAATGACTTCATCGACTGAGAGGGGTATTTCCACTGGACCAACGGATCCTAACACGGGACGGACGATGATGGTAGGACGATGGATTCGGTGGCTATGCGACGTGCTGACTTTACTGCGTCCGTTTCCTTCCTTCCGAGATCCCCGATGGCTAAATCCCTGCTCTCTCTCTCATATACAGTGTTTACGTGTTGAGTCTATCAGTTCAGGGCGTGCCTTGTACGCCACACATGCCCCGTGGCTGAGTTGGTTACAGCGTCCGACTGTTATACATAGCCATGACTTATTCGAATCGGAAGGTCGAGAGTTCGAGCCTCTCCGGGGCAGGTGTTTTTTGGCTTCGAGTCTTGGAGCTGATTCCCGGCACCTTCACCGCAACTTTGATTAGCACACATCTCTCAGCGGATGCGCGCCTCACTTCTCCACTGTTGACCGCTCTGTTTTTCTCCCTATTGTCTTTCCCACCACACCAAAACGTCTTTAACACATTCATGCAATTACCCGCTCTGAAACGAGGACGCGTATCCTACCGGATACCACCCTAATAGTTGTTGTCCTTTTTACTCTCCGACTCCCTCTGCACGTAAGTATAGATTAGGCCCGTACCGAATCGTTTACTGTACAGTTGGAAGAGATGAAATGAACACAACATACGGAGGACACGTGTCCCGCCGGATAGTGCATGCCTTATTAGATCATAAGGTTGGACCAGTGCTTTTTGCTTCTTACCACCGTTGCCACCAGACTAAAATGTTAACATGCATGTACAGCATCACTTCCTAGCGATCCCCAGATTGATTTTGATCTGCTCGCACTCCTTGAATGCTGCGTTGAAAATCTGTCCATGTCCATGTTCCGCCCCGGGCCCAGTATACTCGAATCGCACCACAAATTGAGGACACATGTCTCACTGGATGCGCGCCTCGTCCCTATCGACGTCCAGATCTTTTTCCTCCTCCGCCTTTGCCGCTGCAACGAAACATGTAAGTAGCAGCATTTCTTAGCTTCAATTGTGACCGCTCGCAGTCGATCCAGCGTCGATTGTTCTCCATTACACTTGACTCCGACTCGAGGAGACGTAGCCTAACGGATACGACCCCCAATAATACCAGGATGATAAGGAGAATGTTTTGCCCTTCCTCCCAAACCATGCTAGTAGAGGTCAGTAAGTAGTCTTGACGTCTTATTCCCTTCCCACCCTCGAGGCCACATATCTCAGCAGATGCGTGCGTCATCGTGTCATAGGTTTGACTGCTTTTTCGTTCTTAGGACCGCTTTGCCCGCCCACCGAAACGTGGACACATCATGAACTGCTGCTCCTAGACTGAGGACACGTATCCTAACGGATACCACCTCAATGAACGCAGCAATGTCCTCTTTTTTCCTCTTCCTTTGGACTTTCAATCTGGACAGCTTGTTCATATTCCAACGCCGCATTGAAAATCCATCCCCGAAATGAAATGTAGATCGAGGACACATCTCTCAGGGGATGCGCGATCCTCCATTGCGGGTTCAGAGGTTGTTGTTATTTTTTCCTTGTCGCCTTGGCCAATGCGCTAAAACATCGCTGACAAGTACCCGCTCTGAATCGGGAATACGTATCCTAACGGATACCACCCCAATCTAATAGGTGTTCGCGTTTTTGCTCTCCGCATCCATATGCCAGACGTAAGTAGATCAGCCCCGTATCGAATAAGTACTTAACTGTTCACCAGGAAGAGACGAAACGAACACGAGACATGAGGACACGTATCTCAGCGGATGCGCGCCTTACTTTGTTATCATTCTTTCTATGGATTTTTTCCTTCGACCACGTTTCCTATCACCTAGCAAAACGTTTGAATGTGCATGACCCCGGCTTGACCTTGACCTTGATCTGCTCGCGGTCCAACACCACGTCCACGTTCATATATACTCGACTCCAACTGCAAATCGAGGCCACATATCTCAGCGGATACGGACCTGGCCTCATCCAGTAATGAAGTTTCTGAACCACTTTTTATACCGTCTCCGCCACCCAACCAACCTTAGCCTGCATTACTTATTATTGGATTCCAGAAACTTGACCTTGGCCTAGTACTCGCATTCCAAGAAAGTCTGTCTCGAATGACCGAGGACACATATCTCAGCGGATGTGCGCCTCATAATTGCATCCACCCTTTCGACTGCTTTTTCCTCCTCAGTACTTCTTACCCATCCCACCAAAACGTTAGCATGCATCTAACATTATTTGTGATTGAACTCGGACCAGTGCTGGTGTTCCAACACCGCAACCGGTATCTGGCCCTGTGTACGCTCCATCATACTCGAACCACACAGTCGACCGAGGACACGTATTCCAACGGATACACCCTCATTCCGTAGACGGCTGCCATTTTTTCCCTCCCCAAAAGAAAGCTACGCCAGTATAAATTAGCATTACTATCCTAATAGATACACACGAAGAGTCAAGCAAAATACCAATAATCCACAGCAGGTAAGCACAAAAAGCTAGTAATGTACGGTACGTATATATGTAATCCAATAAATCAACGAAAGACCAAGACCAAGGGCAAGACATGTAGTTATAACGCGACACCAATCTCCGCGTTTACTGTCCGATCCTCCTCCTCATCGTATGCCAACATCGCCTCCTCCTCTTCCTCCTCCTCGTGCTCTTCTAACCTTACCCCCAACTGCCTCCGCTCCCTCTCCTCCCTAACCCTAAAAATCACATCCTTCAGCTCCTCCACAACCTCCATCGGCTTCCGCTCTTGCCTCTCCCTCTCTCTTTCCCTCTCCCTAGCCTCCCTCGCCACACGTATCCTCTCCTCCCTCGACATCATACTCCTCTCCCTCGTCCACGCCGGCTTATCAAGCCCCAAATCATACTCATACACCTCCTCAATCCCCAGCTCCATCTCCTCCTCCCTAGGCAGAAGCACAGGGTGCTCAATCCCAGTAGACACGAGCACCTCCTCAAGCTCGTGGTGATCCAAACTGCTTTCCTCTGACACGGGACCATTATCGAGACTCGGCACAGAACCCAGCGATGACGGCCGAGACGAAGACGACGACGGCGCGGGCGGTATCAGCGCTTCGACCAAACACGCTCTCCCGCGTTCACACTCCCTAAGCGCCACACCCAGCTCGCGCCTGAGCCGGTCATACGCCTGAATCGCAGCATTCGGCTCCGCGGTATCCGGCTCCTCATGGTGTAACAGCGGCGCAGACGACGAATCTGACGCGTCCGAATGCACTCGTCTATGCCCTCCTCTCAGCGCACCCACTACACCCTCCAGCTCGCCTCCCGCAGCCCTCATCGCCTCTCTCATCTTGCCGACATGCAGCCCGAACCGCGCCATCCGCCCCGGCATAGGCGCATACCCGTCCATCTCTCCGGCATCCAAGTCCAGAGTCAGATTTGGCGGCGTGAAATCGATCTGACCCGCCGCCCAACGTCGCGACACCTCTCGCGAATGATTACTCGGTCGGCCGAGCTCTTCCTGACCCTGCTCATGCTCAGCGATAGCTTCACCTAGCCGCGCTGCTGCATCTGCGAGAGCGCCAGTAAGCAGCGACATGACACTCCGAACATCCTCCCAATAATCCTGTAGGCCTTCATCCGTGAATCGCAAAGCAAGCAGATGCGCCGCCGTGTACCGCTTGGCAGAAAGAGCGGCAGATAAAGACGCCTGCAGCGCAGAAAGACGCGGGGGTTGAATGAAATTGGGGCTCATAGGAGAAAGCTGAGAGGAAAATCGTCTCCGTCGTTGGAGATCTAGGACATCGAGTCCAAACACCTCGCCATGCTTTCTGATATCGTGTAACGGATCCTCGTCTTCCTCCTGCTCCTCCTGTAGAGGCGTCACAGGCGCACTCCGGCTGGGAGAATGCATAGGACCCAGCATCGACGTCAATTCTGAACGTCGCTTGCCATTCGGGGACCTATACCAAGAGCTCCGTTTCCCGCCCCATGTCGCGCGTTTATCCTCCATTGCAGTTTCCCGCGTTAGCGTTGGCAACGACACAGGTCGTTGCGGGCTCGCGGGGGCATACATCTCGCTGAGTTGCCGTAATTCGTCCGGGGACGTCAGAGCAGCAAACAGCGGCCGAATATTGTCGCATGCGGTCTGGGTCGTGTGGAGTGTGGATTGTAACGCGACTCGAAGAGGTGTATTGTTGGCAGTAGAAGACCTAGAGCGAGTAATTCCAGGAGGAGTTGGATTCGCTGATGGTGGGTTAGACAACGGGGGACCTTCGTCCTTTTCTAGAATGCCTAGAGCTTCGGAGATGAGAGAATCCCAAGAATCGCCCGCGCACACGAGCTCTTTGAGCGCGTCCATTGACTGTCAAAAGCAAACGTCAGACCAGAAGTGTAAGGGGAATAGACGACTCACATCCTGCATGTCCTCTGTCGCGCCAGCTTCCACCACAGTCGTCCAAGCAAGCCCACAGGCTGCCAAACCGAGAATAAAGTATCCTGAGCAGAGCAACACGAGCGCGACTGCCCACACCCAATACCCCGGATTCTCTTCGTCCTGCTTCGGTCGGCCTGGTGCGCCGCCACTACTTCGCCTGCGTCTCACGGGACTAGTCTCGCTTGGCGTAGCGATTGTCCCAGAGAACGTCGGCGACTTGGGGTATGAAGTATGTGTGGATAGAGTCGTCGATAGCAGATTTGACGATATTATGTGGTACTTGAAGCGTTCCACAAACGGCGTCCGTGTTATACTGGGCAGAAGGGATTGTACGAGCTAATGATGAATGTTAGCCTTTGGTGGAATGGAGACCACGAAGAAACACGCACCATAGGGACATATCCAGACCCCATCCCACATCCAGGCTCATCGTCGTCTTGGGCGGCAACATAGTCGCCAGGTATACCACCCTCTCCAGCGCCTACCACCGGTTCCAATCAGCCAAATACCAAAGCACGCAAATAGCCCCGCACTAGTCTCCGTCGTGTTGACTGCTGTCTTGCTGAATACGAGTCTCCGTGTTGACGGCTAGATGATGGACGCAGGAGACTTCCTCTTTGGGTCATTGGACATAAAGCGGGCGAAATCCTCTTCTGGCTGCCGTTCGTGTCCCGTTTGTGCGGCTTCTCATGCCGTCGCGTTTGGTACGTACGAAGAAGGATAAGGTTCAGTGGTTTTGAAGCCAAGTACAAATCATTTTTTGGTTATTTTGACAATAGTTTCTGCTCCAGAAGGTATCATGGATTCAGCAAAAGAGTACGGACATTACAAGTCATACTACGGAGGTGCGTAACTGGTGTCCACAACATAGAAACAAAAAGCCGGTACCAACTCTGCGGGGGCTGAGGCCACGACATTCAGTCAAGCACGTTCAGCCCACCAGGGGACCGCACAGTCCAACAGGCAGTCGTTATCGTGGCACCGGACTAGCGTGTCTTCAACAAGAAAGACTTTTGCATACTGTACTGTAGTCTTCAATTTCGACCGTATCTTCACGGCCTGTGACGCGTTATGGTTGTGAAGATGTAGCGAACG
>QLPD01008391.1:0-14649 GCA_003314085.1 Hymenopellis raphanipes
TTGAACACGGTGAATGTCTGGGTCCTGCGTATATGCGCCCTGGCCTTGATGTACAGCCGCCAGTGATAATCAGTATACAGAGAAGATGTCGGCGACTAGAACGTGCGCTGTGCTAGAGTACCATCGTGGCCTCGCGTAAGTGTTTTTTTTAGGTTTCGCACTGAAAGAACAACCTAGAGTTCGTGACTCGGAGAGGGAACAGGCGCGCTGAAAGTGTGAGAGCTCAGAGCAAGTCGGACGGCTGACACATCAGATCTGTCAGTCAGTTCTGTTCGCGCTCTTGTGATGTAAGATACGGCGAGGCCTGGCCTGTCAGGGAATTCAAGAAGAAAAAGCTTCGCGGCTGGAGGAAGAGACGTTTGTCATATCAGGCCTAAAACTCCCCCAATAGTGGCACTTCAATAAATCCACCAGTTCGATGGGCGTCTTACCTGCAGCGAACTACAACAGTTTTTTTCTCGAAATGATAGAGACTTCTCACTGTAAGGGACATATTCCAACAGAATGAAAGCGCCGTCGGTAGACCGTAGGCAGGCGTAATGAAAGACTCGAGTCTCTGTCTGTCGCGCATGACTCCGACGAATTGTTTGAGAGTTACGCTAGACGTACACCTCGTACGGTCCCCTGTGCCTACATTAATAAATCATGCTGGCATGGATTCAGAAGAGAAAAAGCCTCGGCTCTCTAGGAACGTTCTTCCCCAACGGAAGTGGTGCAAGTTTAGAAGATGGGCCCGTGCGTGATGTGAATCATATGATGAAAGGCCGAGCTATGCAAATATCGATGTGCGTGCTGTACAGTATTGTGTTCGTCAACACGTTCTTCCGCGGTCCGCGCTGTAGATTGAGAGAAGTTACTCGGGCCTTCTCGCTGCCCGTACCTTCATTTCGTCCTGACAGACTCCATAGTCTGGGCAAGGACAAAGGCCGGTGTGATATGAGTGAGGGTGACTTGCTACAGCGTCAAAGTGATACGGGGGACGAAGCCTAGACGCGTTTATTAGATGTTCTTGAGGCGTCTCGTTCATTACTTCTTGAAGTTTGGCCCTCATACCTAGCACCCGTGAATGTACAATGTCATTGTGGATTCAAGAGCTGTATAACCTGTTCATGGCCTAGCTCGATTGCAACATCAAGCGGTGTCATCCCATCTTGATCCTACAAGTGATTCAATCTTTAAGTATAGCAAAGCGCGGACAGAGAACATACCTTAATATCAATCTTTGCCCCCCGTTCCATAAGCCTCTTAACCGCTGCGGCATCACCCCGGTCGGCGGCGCGGTGTAACGGTGTATACCCCTTCACAGAAAGATTCCATCAGGCAAGGAATAAGACCGAGAGACGACGAAAACACACAAATTCGTCTATAGCGTTTACATCTCCATCCCCATCCGCGTCCTCTACATCGAGCGCATCAACATCATCCGGCCGACGCATAGTGCTCACAGAGACGCCAAATCCCGCTCCCTTGGATGTGCTCGTCGATGGTTCAGCGCTATCCAGATTATCCCAGTCGATCTCTTCCTCCGCCTGCAACGCCTTTCGTTTCTGTTCCATAGTATTGTGAATATCGGAAGAAGGCCCAGGCCACCCCATTCCCTTTGCAATCTCCATATACCTCTTCTCCGCCTCTGCCTCATCCATGGCCGTGCCTCCCAGTTTATCCCAGGCATCCCACTTGGCGCGCCCCGTCCAGTCAAGGAGTCCCGGACGCGTTGTTGTGGGCTTCGGACCGGACGTAATGTATTTGTAGAGCGCGTATAGTTCTAGTTTCGTTTGGGTGGATGGAGACGGGGAGGAGGGGGCAGGAGAAGAGAGGTATGCTGCAGCAGAGTTGAAGGCGTCGCTCATGGTAAATTGAGATGTAGCGTTTATCTCGCTAGTGTAAGCAAAGATTCGAGGATTCCTGTATTCGGTCGTGAGCCGGGAATTTACAAGAGAGAATTTCTTTTGACGTGGTGGTGAAAAGAAAGCAAGCGCCGATCTTGATCAACAACCGACGCACTTCCCTCTCTCTTACCACCACCATCACATCATGGCCTCGCAAATCCTCCCGCTCGAGCTCATCGATCGCTGCATCGGCTCGCGCATCTGGGTCATCATGAAAAGCGAGCGCGAGTTTTCCGGCACACTTTTAGGGTTCGATGACTTCGTTAGTGCGTCTGCATATTCCGATCTCCAACTGAATTCTCATGTTTCCCGTCTCTTGCTCTCACCTTTATCAAATGCCTGCTCTCTGCTGAACTCCAATGTACTCTGCTCAATCTCAATCGCGCATAGACATGGTTCTTGAAGACGTGACTGAATATGAGCGCACGCCGACAGGGACGAAGACGACCAAGCTCGCACAGACGCTCCTCAATGGTAACAACATATGTATGGTGCGTATTCCTCGTCGTGTTTGAACATGGTTTTGTTACGATGGATTGTTCCTTCCTCATGATCCCACTTCATTCGTGTTTCCTGCCATTCCGTCGACTACATGCTCATCTTTCCCCTAGCTTGTACCAGGAAGCAATGGTCCCGAGGAGTAGCGCGTTGCATTCATCCGGCCTCGAACATGCTTCGAGAAACCCACGTCGTGTCGCGAGTTATAGGAGCATGGGAAACAATCTGGTAGTTATGCCAAGGAGATTTGAAGCGGAAAACGTCGCAGATGTGTGTACCAAAGTGTTATAGTTATTATTACGCGTAGCGAATCGGGAACCGTCAACTCATCACGGTGTGATGCCCTCCAGCAATGTATCTTTTTCCATCAGTCTTCACCTAAAGAAATTTGTACATGTATTCAGATGGAATTGAACGAGAAACGACGATAAGTCATAACGAAAGTCATTCAGCCATGTCCCTGTAGAGGGCACCAGGCGGTATACAGTATATCTGGTGAGCCTCGCCGGGCCTGCGCCAAACAAGATCCCAAATTGGTATATGAAAGACACGTCCTTCAGCTCACCCCGGTATCTGCTATAAAACCCCTGGTTCTTGAGTAGTGACTTCTCGTCGTTCGAAGGTCGAATTTAAACTTTATTGCGCGGCTGGCACTTAGCGCCACGCTTGTCGATTAAACCCCAGCTTTAGATGCACCTTGGATTTACTGCAGTTATTCATACGGTATTGGCGAAGGTGGGTTTCCTTGCTGGAACATGAAATTTCACGTGATGGCATGCCAGCACTGTGGCGGGGCAAAGGCGGGATCATGGAGGTGCGCCATTGCGCGGCGCGCCACATCACGTGGTCTAGGGTGGCGCAGTAAACCCTAGGTTTTGATACACCTCAGGTTTACTGCGGTTTTTAACGGTATTGATACGGTATTGAAACCCCCCGGGGGTTGGCAGGTAGGTTTCGATACCGGCACGTTATTTTTCACGTGACAGCTCGACGGCGCCGAGAACATGCAGTGAGCAGCGGGACCAGGGCGGGGCGCCGCCTGCGCCACATCACGTGTCTAGAACACGTGCCGGTATCGAAACCGTTAGTAACGGTTTCAAAACCCGGGCCTCCCGGGGGGCCAGTATCGATACCGTTACTAACACCCCCGGGAGGTTTACTGCGCCACCCTAGGTCAAACGTGCTAGTACCAAAAGCGTTTCCAAAACGTGGAGGACACTAGCTAGTTAGCTCTCTGACTGGGAGTCGAACCCAGCTTTCGCGCGGCCCCCTCATCAAGTGTTATGACAGGCGCGTGTACTAACCGATATACTATCAGAGATGGGTTGCCAGTTTCTGTATCCGATCGCATCCGTATCTATCAAAGTCACCTCTTCAGCGTTGAGACCACGGCCGTTCATAATACATTGGCATTGCAATCATAAGTACTTACTTACGTATTTTATATCGACAGGAATCATTGTATATGGGGGTAGCTACTTAAACACAAGTCAAAATAACAGACAGAGAAAGTTGGATGATAGAGGAATGTAAGACACGGAGAGATGATCTAGTTTCCGAAGCTGAATCCACCTTGTGGCGCAGAGACGTCTTGGAACTGTTCGACCACAAATGAGTAACTGTACAGTAACATACAGAAGGAAGAAGCCTCACCGCAAAGTTTCCAGCCTGATCTACACTCGGCTGCGCAATGCCACCTTCTTCTTCCTCGTCCGGGAAATATTTGTCCATCATATTGAACGCCTTCTTATAGATATCCAAGTTATCATGCTGCTGGAGATTGTGGATGGCAATCATGCCGCCAGCTTCCTCGACGAACACCGCATACTGGTTCACCGCTCCGGGACCACTATTGGTCTTGTCCATCTCGCCGATCTTCAATATGTTATCAAGACCGTCGAGCGCGACCTGGATGATCTTGTTGTCCATCATCGCGAGGAGGTCGCACAACGGCTTGATGCATCCTTGCGACACGAGATAACGAATCTGCGTAGGCTCCTGCAAACCGCCAGATGTCGCGTTCGAGATCGCCCAACAGGCTTCCTTTCGCGTCTTGAAGTCTGCGTGCTGCAAGATGTTGATGAGGGGCGGGATAATGTTCGCGTCAATCACGGCCTGGATCTGCGGGGGCGAGCCTGCTGTGATGTTAGAGATAGTCCAGCAAGCCTCTTTGCGGATGCCATCCTTGGGGGAGGAAAGCAGGGAGAGAAGAGCAGGGAGCGCGCCAGAAGCGATGACCACTTGGGTTTGGAGGTCGTCTCCAGTGACGATGTTACCGACTGAACGGAGGGCGGGGGTCTGCACGGATGTCGAGCTGTGCATGAGCAAATCCACGAGGCGTCGGCACACGCCCGACTCGATCACGGCTTGGATCTTGTCATTAGACCCGTCGGACAGGTAAGAGATGGCCCAGCACGCGTCGATCAATATCTCGTCGTCGAGGGAGTAAATCAATTTTGTCAGGATGGTAAGCGCGGGGGAAATCTGATCAAATTATAAGAAATTATTCAATCGACTAGAAAGAAAACATACGAGCTCCCAGTCCGGTTGCGGTGACTTTCCACGGCAGAAGTTGCTGAGGGTCCAGGTCGCATTGCGGAGCATGCTCAGCTTGTGCTGCTCGCTTAACAAACCGAGCAAGGGGCGCAGCGCACCAGCCTTGAGGACGTAATCTCTGCATTGCGGGCTGTCTCCAGCGATGTTTCCAAGCGCCCAGACGGCCTGCTCCCGCACATCGTGCACAGGCGATGAAAGCAAGTTGATGAATTCTGGTACAGCTTCGGCACCGATGACAACCTGGGTGTGTTCGGCCGTCCCCGACGCAATGTTGGTCAAAGCCCATGCAGCCTCGAACTAGGTGCGGGATAAGAAAGGTGATGGAGAGATAAACGATCAGGGGGGCAGAACTCGCGGCAAACTGAAAAAAAGTCACACACCTGGAGCATTGAAGTGCCCGTACGCAAAAACTCGACAAAGCGTGGCACGACGCCGCACTCAATAACGCGTTCGATGGGCGGGTTTTTCTCCTTGCTGAGCAGCTTGCGGAACTTGGTCGTCGCGTCGAGCTGCCGCTCTTGGTCGTTGGAGAAGACGGCCTCCATTAGTCCATCGGCGCTCTAATCGTGCACATCCATGAATACGGCGGTCAACAGACAAGAATCAGACGCACCTCTGGATCCCATGTCCCAATCGTCACCTCCTCATCCGAATCGGGTCCACTGGAGGGGATGAAGTTACGGCGCTTGGAGATGTTTTCCTCTCGCTTTTGGCGACGGATCTCAACCTGCTGCTCTTCTCGGCGCCGGCGCAAGTCGTCCTGCTTCAATGCGCCTTTTGCCTTGTATGCTGTTAAAGTCGCGTTAGCCTCACCTCAAACACCAAAACGAAAAAGAGCAACAAGACTGCAGAAATGGAACACTTACCCTCTCGGCGAGCCTTCATGGTGCGAGATTCGTTGTTATCCATCGTCGTCGATGAGAGTCAAGTAGAGTCAAGTGGCTACAGAGCTTGTTATGGGAAAGAAAGAGGCAAAGAGACGCCGCGATCTTTCTACCGGCAATGTCACGGTCACGCGTTACTACTAAACAAACAACAGTCTCTGAGTCTCTTTTGATTTGGTATTTGAAAGCCCTTTGTACCCAGGACTGACAATTTCGAAAGCACTTTATACCCAGGGAAAGAGTCATACGCATCCAGCCACTGAGTCACTCGCTCAAATGGCAAGTGGCGGCCTGTCGTATGGCGATGTGTCATGCAATCGTACGCAAGAGATATCAATCAAGCCTCAAATTTATATTACTCAGGTTTTCAAGAACTTTTCAGCCTAGCACTCTTACTGGATTACCATCCAAATAAGCAAGAATGTCCTCCACGGTATCCTTGAAGAATCCCTAACCATCAAGTTACGTTCTTAGCATTGCTGTCATGATAAAGGTAGGCGGAAGACTCACCTGATAACTGGTATCATTCGCATACCCATTATGCGGACTAAGCGTCACGTTCTTCAGCGCCCTCAGCGGGTGCTGCAGAGGCAACGGCTCAACATCATAAACATCCAACCCAGCCCCCGCAATCTTCTCCTCCCGCAACACATCAATCAAAGCCTCCTCGTCCACCAACGGCCCACGCGACGTATTGATGAGAAACGCCGTCTTCTTCATCAACGCAAGCTCCGCCCGCCCAATGATCCCACGCGTACTAGGCGCAGACACCATATGCACAGAGAGCACATCGCTTTGCTTCATGAGCTCCTCTTTAGAGGAAGAAAACTCGACGCCAGCTAGCGCTGCCCTCTCGGGTGTCAAATGCGGCGACCAACCTAAAACCCTCATACCAAACACCTTTCCAATCTATCAACCGCATCCACGCCTGAGCATTTAATCCAGAATTGAGTAGTGGCAAACCCCCCACCTGCGCAGTACGCGAACCCAGACCGCCAACCCCAAGGAGGCCCAGCGTCTTCCCGGCCAACCCAAACGGCACAACCGTCTGCCATTGGGGATTGTCCTCCTTGATATTCTTGTCCTCCAACGCGACATACCGTACCGTTGCCAGGATTATCGCCCAGATATGTTCCATGGTCGAGTTTCCCTGCGACGACGTTCCCGAGACGATTATACCGCGTTCTTTTGCAAACGCGACATCAATACCGCGATTGTTCATACCAGTGGTTATGAGCAGTCTAGAGATCAGGAAGATTAAAATACGCGTCCAAGAGATATCGAGATACGTACTTCAGATTAGGCAATTTCTCCAGTACATCAGCGGGAAATTTCGTTCGTTCTCGCATAGCACAGATAACATCGTATTTCTGCAGACGACTTGCGACATGTTCTGGGTCGATAGTTTCATTGAGAACCTCGATTGATGCTTTGTCATACAGGACACTCCAATCCGCATTGCTGAGAGCGACATTCTGATAGTCGTCCAAGACGATTACATGAAGCGGGCCGTGTCCTTGAAGAGTAGCCATATCGTCGTGGACGTTCAAAGCCAAGTTGTTCACCTGACATAAGCACCTCTTTAAATTCAGAAAGTTCGCTCTCACGAAGGAATCAGAGCTTAGAAATAGTATCATTTTTAGACGATCATACTCATAAATAAAGTAAGGTCCAGCAGTTATTCCTCGGCCGTATCATGCATCGTTACCGAAAGGATACTAGAAGAAAAGACAGTTAGTCATCCATCGATAATCGCCAAGTTCATAAATATACCTCAAACGGTTCTGGCGTGTCTGCTTCTGGTGCACTCTCATCAAGTGCGATATGAGGACCTGAAGGTCCAGTAGGAGTAGCAGCAGGTGGACCGGCCACCGCGGTACCGTTGGTCGCTGCATCGGCAACAGGCGGTGGCGGCGACAAGTCCAAGAATTCGCCCTCTTCATCCGGACGGAGATCGACCAACATCAGAATGCCCCCACCACCAGCAGATCTCTGTGGCGCAAGGTTGGCTACTTTACCACTCTTCGGTGCCTTAGCAACAGGTCGATTAGAAACGGGCCGCACAGGCTGATACCGGCCCTCAGCGGGGAATGAGATGTAAGCAAGCTGTGCTGGTGTTACTCGCGAGAAATTTGGTAGCATCTCAGAGGATGGTTCCGACTTGCGTGTTGCTTTCGCAGGCGCAGACGGCACCTTAGCTTCTTCGGCCAGGTTGGATATCGAGCCTGTTATCGGTGAAATATCACCGCTGACAGCAGGCGTCTCCTCCTTCATTTCCGCGTCACCATCGCCCTCCTTCTTGACTTCGTCCTATGAAGACCGTTTAACATCGAAAAACCGCAGCATACAGAAATGCTCACCAAGTCCATGCCTTCTTCAGCCGCCTTCCTCTTTTCTCGGGCCTTGACTTTGGCTGTGGTAGACAGGACGGCGGTAGCGACCTTTGCGACAGCTTCCTTCTTTGGCGGCTTCGTGGATGCCGGATACGCAAACAAACTGGGGCGGGCATTGGACGTGAACTCGAATTTCGGCACCTAGAGACTTGAGTGAACAGAGGATCAACAATCGTAGGTATGAAGTTGACCTTAAGGTCGGCGTCGAGACCAATGATACCAGTGGGCTCAAACGCCAAGCACGCACAATGTGCTAGAGGATACCAATACCAGAACTGGCAGAACATGACCATACCAACGATGGCATTGGTGTTCCTGCTTCCCGCGCGACTAAGGAGGCTAATCGTAACGTTGCGTCCACCAGCATCGATCAAACCTTGGCCGATGGCAGCACCAAATCTGGCCACAGGATCTTCATGCTTGTCCGAAACAACCTTGGTGTATAAAGCTCTTGTCGAAGCCAATGAAGGAGAAGACGCCTCTGACTGCTCCACAAGGATCATGCCCAACGCAATGAATGCACCCTGGCGGACGAAGTCGACACTGTCCTTCGTCATAGGCTCCAGAATCTCAACAGCATCCTGATTTAATAGTCAACTTGAGGTTCAGGCATATCAGATAAGCGTGCGTACCTGAAGTCCTGTACCAGCACAGGCTATACCAAGAGCAAGGGTGGCTCCGCAACGCACATGAGGGTTGTAGCTTTCACTCAGCAATTGAACGATGCGGGGAACTTGACTGGGGTTCTTAAAGAGCAGGAAGGCCAACGAGGTCACAGCAGCCCGTCGCACGTCGTCCGATACATCAGAGACAGCAATGTGAAGGAGTTGGCGGACAGCATCATTGTTCGCAGTACCAGCATATGCCAAAGCCAGAGTATACACGCCTCCGTAACGCAAAATGGGATCCTGATATCATTCGTGAGTAGCCGTCTCCCAATTGATTGTGAAAGTGGTCACCGACCTTCTCTGCTAAAAGCAGCTTGACTGTACTATTAGCTTCTTCCTGGCGACTGTAGAAAACGAATGCGACACCGATGGCCAGACCACGGATGATCTTTTCATGGTTAGTTTCGCGCGCGTAGGTTAACATCTCTTGTACGGGTTCTGCAGCAGCCGTTCCCAACATGATCAAGCCCATAGCGTAACCGGCCGCTTCACCGGCGACAGCAGAGTCCGTAAAGAGAGTGGTCTTCAAGTCCTCGAAGGTATCCATGTTCTTTGAACCCATTCCGGCGATACCAAGACCGAGCGCAGCTCCGTGCTGAACGACCTCGCCTTGAGCCGACTTGAGCGTATCCCGCAGGTAGTCGGTAACCCCGCTGCCACAACCAGCACTGATTAGACCTAACGCGTAGAGAGCCCCTCCTTCAGAGTAGGCCGCTCCTTGCATGGTGCTTTCTCCCTCTCCTGATGGAAGGTAGGGCCCCAAAATGGTCATGCCTTGCTCGAAGTATCCTTTGTGAATGACGCCAAGGCCGGCTGTTGCAGAGAACTTGGACCAGTTAGAGGCAAGGGCAAGCCATTCCAAATTGTCGCGTAAGAACTGGTCCGACGTCGTTCCAGCATGCATGAACGCATTTTGCAATGTAAGCGCGGTATGATATATTGAGGACCGCGATTCAAGAACGTCCTGTGAAGACGCGTCAGCGGTTGACAGTGTCGTTGATAAGCTATACCGACCTTTGTGTGTTTCAAAATCAAGTGATCCGTCTTGTTATTACGCTTCAAAAACTCGAGATAGATCTTGACAGATTCCTGGCCAGTGAAAATGCTTCGCAGCTTGTCGAAGATAGGTTTCGTTGCCTGCATGTGGTATATATTAGCGGTAGTCCATCTTCAAGTTACAACAAACGTACCTCATCTCCTTCAGGTAACTCACTGCGCACAGTGTCGAGGTAGTCGCGCGCGCCACCTTCTACTAGGTCGAACGCCAATTGGTAGGACAGCAACGTGTTTTTCGGAATCAGCGACAAGAACAACGGCACCGTCAATGATGAATCCGCAAGAGTGACAAGAAGTCTAGTGAGGGTGTGTACATGGGTTGCGCCCTCCTTCGTGGATACTTCGGGGAAGAGAGGAAACAAGAAACGCAAGACCTGGTCGCGGTACACTAATGAAAAGCCTGTGTCCAAGACGGCTTCCATTGAATAGGTCAACAGGGAGAGATCATGGGTCTGGTTGTATATGCCAGAAATGATATCCAAACGACGCGACTCAAGCGCAATACCGATGGCCTATGACACGGTAAGGCAGAGGACATACAAGTACGAAATAGTGCGGACCTGCTTGAATTCACCGTCCTCAATACAGCGGGAAAAGATTCCCTCTATGATGTTCTGAAGGCGGGGATCCACTGGTTCAACCTTGGACCCAGTCTGTTCCGTCGTTCGCAACTGAATGTATCGGTCGATAGCCTTAGCTATATGCGTGTAGGTGAGCCACGAACCTCGCAATTTATTGTATAGACACTCACAGACCACCGTCTCGATGTATTCCTCAGATCCAACAGCTCGCGCTTCCGCCTCGAACGCGTTTCCGGCACCCAGAGCGAACGACAAAGATTCGTCATATTCTCCGAGGTAGTAGTAAACCTTGCTAGCAAGTAGAGCAGCTGAATCGCGCGCGGCCTTTGGAAGATCATCGCTTTCATATAGAGATTCGCTGTTAAATTGTTCAGGTTTAAGCAAGACAGATATACGACCAAGAATACCGACATGAGTGCTATGTGCTCTGAAATTTCGGCCCAGAACCGCGGAACAAGTGGATTAAGCGCCTTGAGGGCATGTTGCTTAAAAAGAGCGTCTGGCTCTGAAAGTAAAGCAAGAACGCCAGCGGCGGAGGACTGGGAGCGGACGACCATGAGAAGAGAACGAAGAGTTGTATTCGTTGTAGGTGACGCGTCCTTACCGCTTTAGTGCTTCTTGTTTGGCAATTGCTTCGGCGATGCCGTTACGGCCGGCACTCTCCGGACGTCAGAGTCTGGGCCAACTAGGTCTGTAAATAACTATCCCGTTGGCTCCCGCCGTTCTGTAAATTACTTCCATGTCTTTCGTTGCCCGCAACGCATTCCGCGCGGTGCTGCGCCCCCGTGCTACTCGTGGCTTTGCCGCCGACATCCACGCTCCTCAGGAGGTTATCAAGGCCGTTGTCACTGACGCTGAAGCCGCGAACAGCGCTTACCTCAAAGAACTTGACGCCGTCCACCACCACGGTGCTGGTACGCAATTCGCGCTCTTGCTGCCTATCAACTTTCTCACTTTAATTTTTAGAGACTGGCGATCTCTGGCGCAAGATCAGGTACGACATTGGACTTTTATCACCTCCAACTTACCCTCTGATGATGATGCATCCAGCTACTATGTCTGTGTCCCAGCCAGTTCGTAACCAGTTGCAACTCCATCGATGCCCATTAATCAGTCTCCCAGTAATTGTCTGCAGTGCCTACGTCTACAACCTTGAGATGAAACACAACGAGCATCTCGACCACCTGAGGGCGGAGAACGACGGCAAGCTCCCCGGACCTCCCGCATATGAGTACTTGAACCGCCGCGTCAAGCCCTTCCCATGGGGACCCAACACACTCTTCTTCAACCCTGCGGTATGTGTTCTAGACTTTTACATCTTGCAGGGCTTTAAACACGAGGTTACAGGTCCAGAAGGACATGTCGGATGCATAGAAGTTTGTAGAAATCTCTACCCAATAAATATCCAAGTTCCTTCCTTCATTTCACGCGACATGCACGAGATCTTTGCACATCTTCAAGACCTCAATGAGTCCGGTTCACTTCTTTGTCCAAGCGGACTCAGCAACATGCGGGTCTCGAACCAGTCTGGAATGAGCGAATGATATTATACGCAGAACAATCCGAGGTATAAAGTAAGCAAGTCCGTTTCTCAGTCCATAGCGCAAAACTTCAACGAGGTTTAAAGGACAAACCATGCTCCAGCTAGAAGCCCAGCACTGACAGTCGTGAGTCCTGCCAAAAGTGCGGATGACATGGCGCCCATCGCCTTTCCACCAATGGCAGCATTGCTGCTCTTCGACGCGCTTGATGCGCTGCTTGACCCAGTCGCACTTGATCCCGATTTCTTCGCCGTGCCTAAAAATCAATTATGAGGAGGTTTCCACCATCATGGCGTCGATTCAACACACTTGTTCCAGTCACCCCGTTCAACAACGAGGTTGCCTGCGAAAGCAATGATCCAGTGTTCGACCCAACGATGCCTGTCGCCTGGGAAAGGTAGCTCGCCGCAACCGACGTCACACCGCTCAGGCCGGTTCCTGTCGCCACAGACACAAGCGATGATACTGCGACCATGTCAATTCATTGCTTGGTGGCGTCGAGTATTGAGGCTCACCATCGACGCCCGCACCGTCGGACAGGCTACCGAGCACACTTGTCGCAGAAGCCGCAATACCAGAGTCTGTCGTCACAACATCGGTGGCTGGGTCAACCCCAGTGTCGGTCCCTGTGTCTGTCCGTCTCATGAGTCCTCTACTTGATGTTAGTCTACAGGAGACTGACCCTGGCGTTTGGCAATCTGGTGGCCGTTGACTAAAGCAAGTCCAGCAAGGATAGTCAACGGGATTTTGGCGAATAGCATATTGAATGTAAAGTTGAAAACGAAAAGGATGGAAAAAGCTGTTATTTGTTCCTTCGAAGTGAAGGCTCTACTTATATAGCTTCAGTCTCTAGATAATTTGTCTTGCTATCATGCTGTTCACCTAACGACGCAGTCCAGTCTGCTCCACAGGAGAAAAGAGGGTGACATCTTGTCATGATATAAAATTAGACGCGTAGCGAATTGGGTATATGAACGAAGTATTAAAAGTCGAAGTCCAAAAGATATCAAAGCAGGTACAGAGGTCGACTTAGATGGTCACTAGCGCTCCGATGAGTGCACCTCCTGCAACGGCGGCGAAGCCAGCGAAGGCTGCCGTAGGGTCGACAGCTATACCGAACGCGCCATTATTGTTGTTGGCTGCCGACGCGCTAGAAGCCGCTGCTCCAATGGCGGCTGTCGCGACAGTGTATTCGGAGCCGGCCCATGATGTTACAATTCCTGGACGAGATTGTTAAGATACATCGACGCGACGGTGAAGAGACTACTAACCAGCTCCTGAAGTTGCCAATGTGATGGCTTGACCCGCTTGGTCAGTGACGACTGTGTACACTGAACCAGCAACGGCTGTTTGGACGACGATTAGTTGACTTTGGATAGATCATGGCATCAAGACATACATGTAACTTTCGTGCCGACCTCTCCTACAGCGGAGGTTATATGACTAGGCAGAGTTTCAGTACAGGCCGCTGTTTCAGAGATCCGTTGTCCTATTACCTGGCCACAGAGGCTGCCCCTTGAGTGCCTTCGCTGAAAATAGATGCTGCGCCACCTGTTGCTTGACTGAAAACGGAATTGCCTGATGATTGATTTCATGAGGATCCTAAACGAACAATGACGAAATGTTTACATACCAGCATCGACGATGGAGGAAATCGCTTCGTCAACTGCAACGAAAATTAATGTTGGTGTATACAACATTGCAGTTAAGCTCACTTTGACGCTTCTCCGCCTCGGGAGCGGCGAATACAGCAGTGGTGGCGAGCAAAAGAACAAAGAATTTATACATGAGTAGGAAGATGTGGGGTTGGAAAATTATGGTGGAGCATCGGAGCCACGGTCAATTTATAGGTCGTCGCCAAGACGAATGCAGTAGCGCGTCACGGCCTCGCCAGAACTTCGGTCTCGGCGGATCGACCGCACAGCACGAGTGACGATTCCCACGTAAACCACACAGCTCGAATGCCTCGCGCCATCATATCGCCGTCTGTCCTCGCCTCAGATTTCGGCCACCTTACCGCAGAATGCAAGCGTATGATCAAGGGTGGCGCTGAATGGCTTCATATGGGTTGGTATACCCTTCTTTCTTGAGCGGAGGTCCCGTCTCTTACGATGCGTCTAGATGTTATGGACGGGTACGCCTCACCTTAGCCTGCTGCGATCCCTTTGATCCAACGCATCGCCTAGCCATTTCGTACCAAATATAACGATGGGTACGCCTGCGCAGTTCGTCTGGCTATGTACGATATCGATCTGTTTCATTTCTCGCTCGCTCTCTCCAGGTGCTCCGATACTCTCATGCGTCAAAAAAGGCATTCCGGACATCTTCATGGACTGCCACATGATGGTCGCCGAACCTGAAAAGGTATCCTCAAATTCCAATTCGTTCGTGTGATGACGGACGCATTCATCCGCGCTGTAGTGGGTTAATGACATTGCGGATGCTGGCGGTGCACTGTACTGCTTCCACCACGAGGCCACCTGTAAGCAGCATTCCGTACGCGACG
Organism: Hymenopellis raphanipes; assembly: GCA_003314085.1. Lineage (NCBI taxonomy): Eukaryota > Fungi > Basidiomycota > Agaricomycetes > Agaricales > Physalacriaceae > Hymenopellis > Hymenopellis raphanipes. Next base: position 14,573 of record QLPD01008391.1, read on the forward strand.
TCTTGAAGCGCAGCGTTAACAGTGATACAGCGGATCCCTTGTCGCTAATTCAATCCATTCATGGTCGCGGTATGAAG
>QLPD01008392.1:0-10535 GCA_003314085.1 Hymenopellis raphanipes
AGAGACGCGTAAGCCCCACAAATGGGCAGCAAACGGCGGACGACGATGGAAAACGGCGGACGACGATGGAAAACGGTGGACGACGATGGAGAACGGCTTTTAAGCAGCCGCGAGGATGACTGCGCCGACTGGGTAAGCCTCCAGGAAAAGAGGCGAGGATTTTGGAGTCGGGCTGGGTGGCGTCGCGGACGCATCCAGCCCAGAACGGTGCATATCTCTTTGACTTACTGTTTCATTTCCTTGAGACTCATGTCATGCAGGCTTCTATCCTGCGGTTGAGAACCCATTTATGCGGAGTCAGCGAAGGAGAGCGGGCAGAAGGAGTTGACGCCGCGCTGTCTGCTGACAGGCGGCGTCGCGAAGGTGCGCTTTTTTGCCTTATTTAACTATCACTGACTTATTTCCAGACCACGGGTTCAAGACGAACACCCCAATGACAAGGACACTCCTGCTCTTACGATGAGCACCCCGTGAACGTGTCAGCCTCCAGGACGGAGCTGCAACACTATACGAAGACGGCGATGGGCTGGGACATCTGGCAGGGTCATATTTTGGTGCACGGTATGCGCGTTGCATAGTTATGCTTCGCGCGCCGGGTCCAAAAAGCATGACTATGCCTTTGTCCCCTCTACTGTTCTTTCTGAATGCTTGGTCTAGTGGAATGGTATACTGATGTGAGTATACCATTCGCTGAGAAGTTGTTCAAGCCCAAGGCTAGTGCAGTCGAAGACCGGTCATGACCGGTTATTACCAGTTACTGACCAGTCTGACCGAAGAGCAGTTAGACCGGTCACTAACTGGTCTAAAGACCGCGGTTATGACCAGTTATGGTCATGCAGCGGTTACGGTCAACGGTTAGGCCAAAAAAATTTTTCCCCTGCGGGGCGCAGTCAACGGTTAGGGTAGGTAAGGTCCAAAGACCTAACCTAACCTGACTTTCAAACGCTAGTGTTGCATGCCCGACTCATATGCGGATCACCATCAACCGAGAGAATACCTCAAAAGCTCTTCCCAAAGGACAGCACGCCGAAGGCATAGTAAGCAATCAGTGACTCGGATCTGACCTGTTCCCTCCTCCCTAATCTCTTCCTGCTAGGAACTCCGTGGAAACAATGCCCGCTATCATCGCCTAGCCTAAAGGCGCAGCATCCTCTAGCGGTATGTATAAGATGTCAAGATCTGAATGAATAAACTCGAATGGGTTCCGTCGAAGTTGCCCAAGTACCACGGCGCTCCATAAACAGACGACACGGTTGTGGCAAGAGGATCAGCCAACCTTCTTGCACCAATCTTTAACCTCAGTTGGAATGTAAGCGATCGTATCTGGGTTGCGAGCGAGTAATGCCCAACCTATGCCAACGTTCCATCCAACGCACCAACACCCGCCCATCTTCTTATTCAGACCCAACAGACCCAATGACAGGCTCACCCCAAGGCGCAAGACCGAAACCGAAACCACCATCCACGTATATTAACCAGCCCGAACCAGTACATGATTCGCCCATTAAACCTCGGGCATACGCGTGAATAGTCTCTCCACGTTCGGTAGGGCCTCCAGCTTATCCTGAAACCAATTAGCACAACGATAAAAAACCACAATTGGAAGCCCTACGTGCAGCGCCTGCGAAGTATCATGTGTCCTCCCGCCATCACAATGTCCACTTCGACAAAGTAAACGGGGCTAGACTAGGACGGAAGACATTAAGAAGTGAACAAGGGCGGGGGACGAGCACTTACACGATACGCTCTAACTGTATCCATCTTCTCGATATCCTCATTAAACATCGTGCTCTTACACACGGTCAACTGCGGAAATTCCTTCAGCCGACTTGTGGGACAAAAGCTTGAACTGAGGTAAATAGGGTGTGTCCAAGAGATTATGATACCGAGCGCTCTGCGTTATCGTCAGCGAGGGAAGGTGGAGCAATAGAGGACGTACGATGATAGCACCAAGAGGATCGAGGTCTGCAATTGGTCTGCAAGTCAACGCCGTCAGACTAGAAACTGAAAACGCCAAAACGAATAACGTACACCGCTCCCGCTCGCGGACATGAGGATACGAAAGCTGTTGATAAACAGATTATTGTGGCGGTCTTCCTAAAGCACCTGGACCTGGCTCGAGTTCTTGCGGAACGGAAAACACCCAGCGAACAGCATGAATTTCACACCTATCAAGTATTTGTGAATAGGATCTTGGAGGACATTGCGAACGAACATACGCAAAGCAGCAGCGACTGTGATAATGGACAGCAGATGGAATGCCAAAAGAGCTTCTCCCTTCCTGGAGATTATGGAGCAAATCGATGGCTACGATGAGGTTGACGAAACCCATCCTATGCGAGTCAGACTTTTGTCAAGTAGAGCAAGTAAAAGTTAAACGCACAGGAAGTTGCAAGTAAACAATGTTGCCCGGGCACCACCAACGGGCTATTTGGTCGTATCGAGCTTCTTGATTGTGGTGGAGGAAGAATAGCAAGAGGTGCTGCCAATATCAAACAACGGAGTCGACGCAGGTAGCGAAGAGGGACAGCGAGAGGTGTGGCATGGCGGCGAACACTACATAGCAGCGTCTTCCTCGTCCCTCGCCTCGCTGGTACGACATCAGCTATCGCCTGGTCAAGGAAAGAAAAAAAACAAGACACTAGGACAACGCACGTCCCTCTGATTTTGACAAGCACGCCAAAGCCTTGCCCTTCCTGCACTTCCTAATTGTTTCAATCTCCATAACCGCTCGACAATGTCGACACCGCGTTCTCCAGGTCGACGTTCTGCAAGAGCGGCACATATCAGCGTACGAGGGCGACAAGCGCGTCCGAGCCAGACGCTGAGCTCTTATTCTATAACGCATTTAGAGGAAGTCCGCAATCGAAAAGTCACACTCACCATCATTTGATCTTCGCTGAAATAGGCATGGGTCGGGAGTCGTGCTTGGAAGATGACGATTGAACGTTGAGGAAGGAACAAAGAAGGAAAGGCGTCCAGATTTGTTCCAGCTTATCTTATCTGATTCCAGTCTTGAAAACGGTGGAATTTGACTTCATTGCAAAACGTCTCTTATACTTTGTTACATCGACTTATACTGCTGTATGTGCGCTGAATTGAATATCTTACAGTATCCTCAAAGGTATACGAAAGTCGCTTCCGAAACCCAACTCATTACCGTCAGGTCCTTCTCCAATTCGTTCACCAAGCCATGAACCTATCAATGTGTGATCAGTCATTCAAATCAGAGTAGAAATAAAACAGACTCACGTCTCGCGCACAACCAGAAGATAACGTGAAGCCACTCCCGCCATGGTCGTACGAGTGTATAACTTTGCTGTTATGCTTTCTGGTCTCCCGCTTGACACGAACGAAGTTGATGCCCCGGAACGGCCTCAGGACTAGAACAATGGGGGGATCAGGATCATGCTCAGTGTTCTCGAGGCCTGGTACGAAAGTGTTGCACTGGGCGCACATCCTTTGGATCTCCGGACTGTGCATCTTCAAGTCAAGTCCGGTGGCTGGACGAGTCCTAAAGGGTTTTCCGTTAGAATGACGTCGCACCCAAAGAACACAATGTTTACCTCCAAGAATAAGAATGTTGTCGTTTCTAGGAACAATAAAGGCGATGTCTTCGTCCTCTCCTCCCGTGTTGTCGCGAGTAACAACAAGTGCCCCTATAACCTTCCGGAATCGTTCACGACTCGCGCAAGTACACCACGGAGATGATAGACGGTCTCATCAGCGGCAAGGTCATACAGACCAGTGGTGTTGACAAGGATATCAGAGTTGTACTCGGAGAGCAGTTGTTCTTCCTGGAATAAGAGGTCGCCTTCGGCCTACTCCACCTTTCGGGTGTATAGTTCAGCAGGTCACCGATCACCGCGAACTGGAGCCATCGCATGTGTGCATCGGGGTCAATCATTGGCGACATATGCTGGTAAGAGTCGACGACGCCGGCCTTCTTGTTGACTTGGTGGCGATTGATGAGATATTGGGTCGCGTTTGACGTCCTTGATCTACACGCAACAACGTCAAGAGGAGATATAAGTGCCCGTCGAGCGAGACTTACCTCTGGAGACATTGCTTGACTGTTTCCATTTGTCCGGCCATTTCTTCTAGCTTCTCGACGAAGAAATTGACCACGCCCATTCACACGCTATGGTAGAAAGATTTGAAGTCACCCACTGCGGCATCCATTCCTGGAGTTTGTCGAAGGTTTGGTACGAAGCCATGCATCAGTTTCGAGTGAAATGACCTGAAGAATGTATCAGGTTGAAGCGCTTTCGTTATTCATAACAAACGTACATCGGTGTGTTTCCCGCAGACGGCGGGCGGCCACTCCCATCTGGAAGATGAGATTATAGCGATGAACCGATGACATTGGATGCACACACAGAGCACCAGCGATCTGAGAGGCGATGCGGTCCTTTGGGTCCGCCCAACGGTCAGAGACAATGGTTACTTGGTATCCGGCCTCGAGAAGCGTCCAAGCAGTCTAAAAGTCGTCAGGAAACGAAGATTAAATTCGAGAAAGGACCTACAGTAAAGCCAGTGACGGCGCCCCCGACGACTAGAACACGCTTGTTCTTCGGGGTTGCCTCGCTTTAGAACGACCTCGTTGCCAGCTTAGATTGGATCGTCATAACTTATCCTTGGTGAACATGTCCGAATCCGGTACCAATGGGAGCGTATTTGTTGTCACAGCGGACAATGATACTACATTGATACGAACCACGATCATGTTCTTGGATGACAGGCCGGATCCGAGTACTTAGGGCGAGGCGGAAGTTGGAGTGTATGCGAAAGATGAGTAGGGTCTCCTTGCCGTTTATGGAGCCTTTTATACTGGTTCAAGACAAGAGGAGTATAAGGTGTTCCGTCTGGACTTTCGGAAATTGATGTCAGGCAAGTACATCAACAACAACCGTTGACGAAGACGCGCGGTTGCCATAACTTTTCTGGAGGCCACGTAGGCTTATTATTCCGGAGCGAGCATCCCATAAGTGCCTTCACAATCGAGGGAAGCTTCACTGCAGCACGTACTACCATTCTCTTTGGGGGCTGCGATAAATGATGGATGGCGACATTACAAGTTCCGAAATGCGTCGCGAGTCCCGACTTGTCCAAGTACTCGATTCTGGTCAGGAGACGTCGTCAAAACATGCGCTTTGTTGTCTGTCAATTCTCAGATCTTTCCACAAAACGCAACTGACGACTTACGGAGGTCCACTTCTGTATCAAGCCGTCCAAACATTCTTCGCTCTGTTTTGGGAGTACCAGGGTTTCGTTTCGTACATGGATGCCAGTGATGAAGGTGGGAAGCAGGCAGGCGATCACCATCAATTCGAGGCGGCAGGCAGGACTCAAGCTCAAGAGTCAGTCAATCCTTGCTGAGACTTCGCTCCTCCCAATTAACAAACGAGTATCTGGTCGGGATATACAATCTTGTTGGTGGTAGGAGGGGTGAATTAGAAATACAAGATTTATAATTTACTGCAACAAAGCATCTCGAGTGCTGTTCCTAACGTCCTTCAAGAACTTGGCCAAATCAGTTCCGCCCGTACCCTTCAACGGAGCCTCTACTCCCTCACCACCACCCACTTCCGTCTTGCCCTTCTTTGCCGGAATAATTATATACATGGTCACAACGATTATATGGGAGTCTCTAAACGTCTTGAGCGCGCCGACCGCAGCATTATATCCCTCGGACAGCTTGGCGTCTCCATGCATCTTGACCATCTCTCTGAGAGGGCGCGGGTTGTTCGAGAGATGGTTCAGGAAGTTGCGATGGTGGCGCGGCATGTAGACCTGCATGCGTTCTAGGAAGGATTTCTTCTTCTCTTCTGAGCCAGTGATGGATGATGCGTGAGAGTACTGCGACACGCCCAGGAAGATGTCCAGAGCGTGAACCAAAGAGCTCTGGCCAGCGCTTGGACCGGATAACTCCGTCGGGTACTGAATCCCTCGACTGGTCAACTCCTCCTCGTCCAAGCCTTCAAACTCCCACTTCTTACCCTCGGGTGAGGAGTCTATGCCCTTGAACCACGGCCGAACTTGGTCGTAGAATACATTGGGATCACAGCCATCGCGGACGCGCATCAGTAGCTCCTTGAGTTCGTCGATGACTGTGGCCATACGGTGAAGATATTCTGTGATACGGCGCACAGCAATGTCGTCCCCGACGAACGCTTCATCCATAGTCTCGCGCATCAGCTCCAGAGCCTCAACGCCTCGCAGCTCCATTCTTGACGAGGTCAAATAAAATTCCTCCTCATCGTGGGTACCAGTAAAAGTTGTCTGGCATTTAAGATTATCGATTGTGGGGAATGACTGTGAGGAAGGGAGCTCCCAGTTATACAAGACGTTGTCAGAGTAAGTGAGAACGGGAGGGAGCTGGAGATGGTGGGAGACTTGAAGGAGGGGAATCGTGAGGGAACGGGGTATAACTATGGGCGCGTCGGGTGGGAGGGAGTGGATATAAAAGTGCATTATCCATGCTAGAACGTGATGAGCTCGTCGAAGTATTACCTCGGACTTGGTGAGGTCGTCTACGGGAAGCACGGGGAGCTAGATGTCGCATCAGTTCACCGAATCTAACCGAGATGAAGATTCACCGACCGTCCTGACGCTCTCCCTCCACTTCTCCGAAACTACTTTCTGTTCGTCCCGAAGATCCGGGGTACTTCCGAGCTGTATTCTGTCTATTTGTGCCTTCTCAAGAACACGTTCCCAAACGTCCCACCGTTGTGGGAGACGCGCAGGTGGGGCATGGGGAGGCATAAAACCGGTCCTGTTGTCCACATCGAAATCGGCTGCGGCGAGGGTGGTGGTATCCACGGCCCCGCCATGGCCTACCAAGACATCTAAGCGACCTTGGGAGAGGAAGTGCTCGGCGGGGAGGCTGGGGGTCGCCATGATTTGAAGAAAGAAGAAGGAATGGGCTATCGATGGTTTTTAAGATGATGGCGCAATTCAGAGAGAATGAGTAATCTCTCGGTCTAGTATATAGGTCTAGACGGGGGGTAAGGGAACGGTCCGGGAAACATATGATGAGTTACAATTACCTCTGAACACCGGGACTCGGCCAAGTAGTAAGGTTTTTGGTGGAGAACATAGAAGACGGAGTCATGGAGAAAAATCTTTGTCAGGGGATGCGGTAATCCGACGGATCTTGCCATTATTTATCGCATGACTTCCGTCCGTCACTATGCATGCTACTCGACTGGGAGGCCTTGCGATTAGAATGGTACATCGTTGTTCGATGTTGACTGTCTTCAACCAGGCATCTTATCTTGAGTGTTGGCGGGTGACAACGATTTAATTTCCGGACGTGGCTGTGCTGCGGCTTTTCGTCACCAGCTCAGGAAAACCTCTCGCATTCTCTCGTGTCGAAGCAATATACTTCACCGAATCTCGAGTTGGCACCTTCGGACCTCTCAAGGAGACTACTCCATAACACTTTTGTTTCGAACAGACGTGGATGTGATTCGTTCTACCAGTCATTTCCCGGTTCAGCAGGGAATTCACTCTACAAGTGCCAGTAATATGTGTATTACGCGTGTCCACCCAGAAGGAAGCAGAAGCCAAAAAGCAACGAGTGTGCTGTAATTTCGTGTTGAACTCAGCAATCTATGAAGTGCGCGACGCGGATGAAGAGCACTCATGCTTTCCTAGCAACCCACATCTCAGCTTCATAAACCCACCTCATCATTGCCCTGTCGTCGCACGTATATTCGCACTTGACTGTACTGGTCCTCTGCCACCCCTGCTCGTCGTCTTCTCTCTCAGCCTGAAAACCATACTGTCGCATGTCGTCAAACTTGAACCCCAGACTCTCAGCAACCGCCAAGACCTCATCTAAGCTCAGTTCCACGCGCTCCTGGCCACCAGTCCCATATAGAAGTGGTCCCAAGTTAATCCAGACACCACCGGAGGCGAGGAGGGAGTAAATATGAGTAAGAGTGCGGACAGGGTTCGGTAACGCGTCGATGAAGAAGAGGGTTACGACGTAGTCATAGCCTACGTCTCCTCTGCGTGGAAGAGCCACATCAAGGACTGAAGCTAGTGGCGATGGGGTTTCATTACGGAAAGCAGATTGAGGGCTGAGCTCAAGAAAGTCGCCTTCAATTATCCTGAGATTGGGACTGTTTGGAACAACGTCAGGAAATGAAACCGGACGGAAGAGGTTTGTAGAAGAACGTTGGTGTGACCACCACCAGGAGAAGGGGTGGATTTTAAATTGGTTCAAGTTAAGAGGGCGAACAGCTGGCGAAGAGGGCAGAAGAGCTCGTCTGGCAATGTTCATGTATGGGGACCGTTCAACAGCTGTCACATCCCACTCTTCCATCCTCGCAACTTCGTATGCCAAACGCGCCAAACCAGCACCAGGAACGAGAACATGTGGCTGTTTCGCACACTCTCCCTTTTCCTCCTGCAGCAGCTTGAGCACACTCAAGATCGGCCGAAAGATAGCGTCGCGTTCCTTTGCGCCATCCGCCGACCAATCCCGGACATAATGCCGAAGGACTTCTCGTAGTTGCGAAATATCGTCCTTGCTCCCTTCACCCCAAGCACCAACAGACGACCCAAGTTGTTGCCTCACAAGGTCGCCCACTTCACCCACAACCCTTGCGTTCGCGCTCACGCATTCACGTCCTCTCCGCAGTTTATCCTCGTATCCCGCGTCGTTAAGGATCCTTTTCTGCTGTCTAGACAGTGCATTGAAGGAAGATTCGAGGGAGAAGATTTGCGGTAGTGAAAGACGCGTGAAATGGGCCGAGGTGAATGAAGAAAGGGTGTCTTCTAAAGACGGTGAATGGGGTCGGCGACGGTACCATGGCCAGGCGCGCACCCGCATGATTTCACTAGAAAATCCGGGGAATAAGGGCCAGACGCGGAATACGACGAAGAGCACGACGAGGGGGATGAAAAGCGAAAGCAGAATATCCATTCCGTCGAATTGGGTAAAATGCTGGGAATATAATTCCCAAATGAGAAGTGGACCACCTTCTTGCAGCGGTGATACACTTGCTAAAACATTGCGCTAGTGGAGAGAAAACTGAGCAGTACAGAGAATCGAGATGATGGTAAGCAATCAAGTCAGAATGTGCGGCAAGTAGCGGCCCGATTGATGGCACGGGTTGAGACGTGCTTTGCTTCCGACGTTCATCACGACAGTTGAGATTCCTGTCTCATGCTGGAGTATCCGCAACCGCAAAAACACGATACTGATGTCTCTTGAAACCAATGGCCTGAAAAAAGAACACCAAGGAGACTCAAATGCGTACTACGTCAAATTTGTGTCCTACTACGTTTACTCAGAAGGAATACCGAAGGCTACATAAACATTTGACTTCTAGGATGGCAAGGTTATGATGCGTTCCCAGTCCACATGACTTCCACTTCCCATCGGCCTTTGGTCTGGACTGACCGCAACCCAAGCTACATCTCGGACTTTGTTACAACGCCATCCATCAGTTTTCGCGATCTTCGAAAAGGACGCGTTCAAAGTGGAAAGGCTGCCTGGTGACGGGGGCGCCTTTAGAATCTCACCACTGCCCTTGGCGAGTTATTGACATCAACCCGTTCTAAGTTTCTCTCGGAACTTCACCTCAAGCCTCTTGCACCATCTTGGACTCCATGATAGACGTTGGTATCCCCATCTTTGATCTTTGTTGCGGAATGGTCACGACAGACACTCCGAAAGTCTAGACGAAATACCTTATACGACTCGTGTCTTGAACGCGTATAAGAGGCTCAATAAACGACAGGGAGACTCATCATCAGCCTCTTCAACAATCATGTCTTTCGCATACACTCCCAACTTCCATCTCACCCAGGCTGGCGACGAGCTCGTTCTTGAACGAGGTCAATCCCTAGCAACCCCGAAGAACAAGCGTGTTCTAGTCGTCGGTGGCGGAGTCACTGGCTTTACCGTAGGGGTGATTTTGCGAATTTTGTCTTCGTTTTCTGACGGCCTGTAGACTGCTTGGACACTCTTGGATGCCGGATACCAAGTAACCATTGTCTCTGACCGTTGGGCGGACCCAAAGGACCGCATCGCGTCTCAAATTGCCGGTGCTCTGTATGTACATTCCAATGCCATTTCGCGACCGTTTCTAACAATATCTCTAAAGATGGGAGTGGCCGCCCGCCGTTTGCGGGAAACACACTGATGTACGTCCATTATGCGTTATGAAAGGTCTTCAGCCTAATACATTCTTCAGGTCATTTCACTGGAAAAATCCAAAAACTGGTGCATGACTTCGTACCACATCTTCGACAAGCTCCAGGAATGGATGCCGCCCGTCGGAAACTTGAAAGCTTTCGACCATGGCGTACGTATGGGCATGGCCAACTTTTTCTTTGTCGAGAAACTAGAAGAAATGGCCGATGTCGGTCAACTGGACAAATGGAATGAAATTCAAGCGATGTCTCCAGAGGTAAGTCTCACCCGACAGGCACTTCTATCACCACTTGACTTTGTTGCGTGTAGATCAAGGGCGTCAAACGCGACCCAACACTCATTAATCGCCACCAAGTCAACAAGA
>QLPD01008397.1:0-22344 GCA_003314085.1 Hymenopellis raphanipes
ATTGGAAATGTAAGAGTTCCAGCTGAGGCAGCCGACCGCGAAGAGGTGCGTACAGCAAATCCGACTTGACTTGGTAATCAAGCAAACGCGCTGTCCGCCATCGATGGGATTCTGCATACACCTTCTCTCGCATACGGCATGGAAAAGGAAGATCCTCAGTGCTGTGAGTGATAAGGGTGATATCCAGCAAATGCTGGTGGGAGCGTTCAAGGACAGAGGCTAGGAGTTCTACATCCCTCTCGGATGCTGGCCAGTCTAATGGGAATTCAAGCACAATAGACGACCAGCACGAATGGAGAGACAAAGCAAGATTGCGCCAAGTCTGGCACACCTGGCTGAGTAGCCAAATGGTACGGGAGGGCCAATCAAACACTTCGTCCGGGTGCAATGAGTCTGAGAAATGACCATACAGGAAAATCTCAGACCAGACCTCTGGAGGGATACGACGTTGTGGAGATATGATATTTTCATAACTGTGTTTTATGTTTTCCAGCGCGACTCGCTCATGCTCAAGGGACTCGAGAGCGAGCGGCGCTGCGGTGACTGTGGCGTCGACAGCTAAGATATCCTGGTCAAGAACAGGTAGAACGGTGGTCCGGATATCGGAGAGTTCCAGGTCTGTCGGTGGAAGGTTGGACACGGAAAGGTGATGAAAAGGAATAGCGGTGTGTTCTTGACGCTCAAGACGAACACTACACTGGGGGAGAGCCCCGCATGGCGAACAATCTGATTGCATAGAAGTGTCTCGCAAACCGTGGTAAGGGGTGAGATGCCAGCGTACGCGCCACAAAGTATGTATAATTGAACAGGTGCGCGTAACAGAGACTCGAGGTAAGAACTTGAAGGACGCTTGGAGATCGGTGATGAAGGATGGGGGAGACAATGAAGAATGTCGGAAGACGTCTGTCAGATGTGTCAGCAAGTATGACGAGCGCGAAGACGAGAACGCACTTATTAGCGGTTGGATGGGCTGTTACTAGTTACTCAACGAGGTGGCGGAACGTGAACGATCCGATCGAAGGAAGAAAACGTGGAAACAAAAGAATCACGCGGGCACATGGCTCTCACGTGACAAATATGTCAGCTGTCATCGGCAACTAATCGGCAATGCAACTGCTGTAAGTACAACTGCCACTTCGAATGTCCGCTGTTGCGCCCAGTCCAGAATTACGCCCGGTGGAGGCTGGCAATCCAGCGCCCTCGCATCAAATACCCCCGGAGCCCGAAGTAGGTGAACCGAATGCCGTGCCCAGTGGTTCGAGGGCAGCGAGGACGGATCCAAAACACGTTTTCGGACTGGAACAGAGCGCACCTCGACATGAACCTATTTTCATGGATGATTATGAAAAGCGGCTCCCGGAAGACGCGTATTGCGAAGAAATGACACCAAACGCGCGATTCTATCGTGTATACGTCGAAGAGGCTGCTGCGTTTGATGCTACAATGGTCAGTCAATATCGAGATGGTCTAGACGTTATGTTAGTTTTCGTAAGTAATCGACATATCTCTAGTTCGTGCCCTAACCAGCTGGATAGGCTGGTCTTTTCTCCGCCGTCGTAACCTCGTTTCTTGTGCAGGTGTCCCAGAACTTGCAGGCAGACTACGCACAGATGTCCGCCCTCCTCCTTCATGATCTCGTCTCTATTCAGTTATCCGACGGCGTATCTACTCTCAATATCACCACTCCTTCGGTAGACCCCGCCCAAAAGTTCGTACCAGTCGCTCTCGATGTTTGGATTAATGGGCTTTGGGTGGTCAGTCTCGTCGCTGCCTTGGTGGTTGCGCTCGCCGCCGTTCTTGTTAAGCAATGGCTTCACCACTATGTCTCACTCCCATCAGGTACCCCGATGGATCGCAGCCATGTTCGCCAATTCCGCTTCATGGGACTTGAACGCTGGCGTGTTCGTGTCATCATTGGCATGTTACCTCTTACCATGCATGTCTCCCTCATGCTGTTCTTCGCGGGTTTAGTCCTCTTCTTCATCCCGCTTCGCATTTCACTCGCATGGACCATTGGTATCATTACTGTGGTTGTCTGCATCGTGTACCTGATCACCAATGCTATGCCGGTCTTATTCCCTCAGTGCCCATACCAGACACCCTTAACCGAATTTTTCCATTTCGCGCCTCAAATTTTCGTCTTCGCCTTTAATGATCTTCCGAAGAGGGTTGTGCCACTTGTGCCTCGCTGGCTCGGTGTTCATTTCCAGTCATGGATTCACAGTCGCGAGGCAAAGGCAGAGTTCCCGACGAATTTGAAGTCAATGAAAACATTGGAGACCGAGGTTGTAAACAAGGCACATCCTACATTATCGGTGGATGCTCTGGACTGGTTGTTCAGCATGTCGTCGAATCCTAGTGTCCATAGTATCGTCATCCAAGCCATTGGTGGCCTTTCAGTCCAGTCAGAGCAATATGCGAGGATGGTCTGGCATGAAGCACCAGGATTACAAATGGCACGCCAGCGATTGATCCATGACTCGACATGCTGTATCTGGACTGGGGCACGAGAGTGTTTACCCGATTCGGAACACCGCTTAGAACGCCTTTGTCGCTCCTACATCTTTATTCCAGTCAGACCATCGACCGAGATCTGGGTGACTCGTACCGGGTGTGGTCCTCGACTGGCAGGTGCTTTGTTGCTCAGTGAACATGCACAGCAGATGTGTGGTGAAACTCGCGAACTGGAAGACTTTTGTTTGTCACACCAAGCTACTGCAATGCATCCTCTGGTATGGCGAAATCTTGTGGCTAGTGCTGCAAATGATGGTGCAAACTGGCATTCTCATCTATTATGCATCCTTTTACCAGATACCTTTGATAACCTCCCCAGCCGGAATGAATCACCGGTGCCACTCAAAGCGGTTGTGAACACATATCTGAGGCCTGTCATCTGGGACTACTTTTTGGAGGTGCTTCCACATCCCGCAGTTCACAACGAGGCTCCCATCACCTTATCCTCCGAACAGGAAGCTCTTTTAGCTCTCGGTAACTATGCGGTACTCGGTATCGATGCAGAGCTGTCGACTCCAGACGCTCAACAGGATTGGCTGCATCTAGATCTTCTTGAAGATGTTTTCCGGCGCCTTGTACCGCACATAATAAGGTCGGAGACGGTCGAGACCTGGGAAGTCAACCTTTTCATGTCCACAATGGGGAAGAGTTGCGCCTTGCGAAATCTTCTTGGCACAACAATAGACAGAGTCACTGGTCATCGGGTCTCAATGCCCGATGAACTCAGACAGCGTTTGAATCGTTTGTTCTCGCTTCTCTATTTCATCTGTACCTCGATCTCATCCACCGAACCCCCATCTTTGCCATCCTTCCATCAGCTTCTCGGTCATGTTGTTTTCGAACGACTCTTCTCCATTACCAACTTTTATACATACTCCGTGGAAGTTGATGTCCTTGGTTTTGGCGACAAGGCACTGACTGTTGGAAAACCTGATGTGCATGTCATGTCAACTGCTTTGTCGCGAGGGTTTGAATCAGCGTATCATCTCTTCGCCAATGTGGAATGGATCAAACTCCTGGGCTGCGGGTGGGTCGTCCAGAACATCCCATTTCCAAGTGAGATCTATACACCGATTTCCTGCTACATCTCTGGCATGTCTTTGTTACCCGATGATGTCCGGCAGGAATATGTAGCTCATCTATACGAGCATCCCAATCTCACGCTTGCATTCATCGCTTTGTCTCCCGATGTCACAGAAGCGACCCGTTTAGTCGAGCTCGACCCGACACATTCCTCTTGGCAGCAGTGTCGCGCTACTCTTGAGGGACTTTGCTCCTGGATCCAAAATCCTGTCAGAGAGTCAGCAGACTTTCCTCTGGATATTGTCTTCGGAGACCCTTTCCAAGACTTCTGGGAACCGATTCGGAGACTGGCCTGCAAGCCGCCTGATAACTTAGCCCGGGATGCCATCAACGCTGAACTACGAAAATGCTTCAACAATCAAAGAACTGAGGTATGGATTGCAACCATATTGGGGGTCTTGGATAGAGTTCTGATGGTACGTGGCACATAAATCTGTTGTACGCACCTGTTCAGATTTTTCAGGATATTCCTGCCCATTGGGCTCCGTATGCAGATGAAACGGATACTACTTAGTCGGATACTTACAGACAGCAGAGTGTCAGTCTTGCAACGAACCTGCCCAACCTCGGCCTTCTTAGTGGGTGACGGGACAAGAGCTATTTTATCTCACTGTTGCTGCTTCAGTACCAGATATACGGCCTGTCATCCGTACTATGGAAATTTGCCATATATATGAACACCGTACTAGATCAATAGTCGGACATGTAAAACGATTCCTACAGCCTCTACACAAGTAGTAGAATTGAAATGATAACCTAGAGTAACTCAGTTGCTTTCTTAATTACTTCATGAACTGCCCCAGCACCCAACTCAGATACTAGAAATTCATGAGCCTTTTCATAGATCCCTTCCCAAGCAAGTTTCTCCTCTGAACCATCTCCCGCCAACTTCGCAGAAATAAAGGCTAGCACAACAGCAGTTGCGACGACACACTCAGCAGTCCCATCGGGGAACGCCGCCTTGGCAAGGCCGTCCGTCAAGCCTTCCTTTACAATGTTGAGTACTTTCATCGAGAAGCTACCGTCGAACGACTGCAAACGTGCAAGCGCCTCAAGAACGTCCATATCACCGTTAGGGGCCGTTGTCTCTGTCGTGGCAGCTTTCGCGGCCAGCTGCTTCCTGGGGGCTTTGCCACCAGTCGACCGGCGAGCCGTCTGCTTTGTCCTACCTCCACGGCGAGGGACAGACTGCGGGACTGACATTGGGACGGGTTCCTCTGGTGTATCAACGTCTTCGTCGGATTGAACCTCCCCTTCTACATCGAGAAACTTGCTAGCACGGCCTTTATCGCCCTTGTATGACTTCTCGTCGACAGCGACAAACGACGTCTGGGAGGAACTGATACAGTGGGTCTTTCCTAGACGAACAATATGGGCCTTGACTACCCTTTGTAGATCAGCCTCCGGATGTGAAGCCTTCAAGACATCGCCATAGCGCCCATCCTCGAAGTCTTGGATAATCTTTCGAGCACCGAGGGCATGAATGGCAGGAGGCGCACCACTGGCATCATTCGGTAGACTGCTCAGTGTTACAGGCACAGGCAGCTCAATGTCCGCACCGTCGTCGGTAGTTCCACGAATGGTGACAACTTTTGGGAGAGTATCTTTGCCTGAAGGTGGAGATGTCAATGCCAGAACGAAACTGAGAGGAGGCCGGTATACCTTGTAATATCGCATATACATAGAGCCGGAAACCTGGTGCAAAGTTCTCGAGGTTGACTGGACTTTGTTGAACCTCTGGAGGAGGAGGAAGATCGATAGGAGGAGGCGGGGGAGGTGGAGTATCATCAACGTGGACGACGTCTGCACTCTCGTCAAAGACATTTAACTTTCTCTTTTTCTTGGTCCTCTCTTCATCTGCAGCATTCAGGTCATGGGAGGAAGAATCTTCCTCAACTTTCTCAACCATCTCAAAGTCCTCCTCCTCGTTGCTCCGTAGCGTCGTCTTAGCTCTGCCCCAATCAACCCAGACTTTAGATATGCGCGGCATCCTCGAAGCTTTCAAGAGTCTTGCAATCTTGCCGGTAATGCTCGCCTCGTCTTCTCCCACCATCATGCTCGCCCCATTTCCGGCGCGCGCAATGCCCTCGCACATCGCTGTAGAAGCAGAGTTTCCGATACCCAGACAGAAGACGCGCAGGTATGCGTTTGTGGGAGCAGATGCTACAGCATCTTTGACTGTCTGAAAGACCTCTTCGTTGTTCCAGGCATCACCATCTGTCAAGACGATGACGTTGGTGGGACGGTCAGTTTTGCGCGCCCGGAAGCAAGCGGACAACGCGTCGCTGATCTCCGTACCACCGTAGTCCGCAGCCATCTTATCGACATGTTTCGTCGCATCGTCAAGAGTCTCTTGATTATATGACATACTACTGTCGGGCCAGAGCATTGACGACGTGGTACCGAAGGAGACAATCTGGAAGGCGGTATTCTTGTGCGGTAGCGAACGCAACATGATGACGAGCGCCTTGCGGGCGGCGGTGATACGTTTCCCGACCATAGAACCACTACAGTCAACCAAAAAGATAAATTCTTGGCTGGTGGGCTCGGGAAGGTTGAAGCGCGGAACAAGAGTCAGCGCCATGGCGATGCTGTCGTGCTCGGGATGAAGCTCGGCGACGCAGCGAGGCGCATCAAGCCCGGCTGACTGAATCGTCAGGACAAAGTCCTTCTGAAATGGTGCGTCTGAAGCGAGAGAAACACGGGCATAGTTCGCAAAAGAGAGATCCTGCGCTTCGGGCAGCGAAGGATCTGGACCGAGTTCTGTAGAAATCGCATGTGAAGGCGAACCAATTTTCCTGATGGGAGACACAGCTTCAACGTCGACACTGACGTTGATGAATGGGGAGACATTGTAATTCAACGAAGTCGGTGCCCGACCATAGCGGCATCCAATGTGCGCTGGGAGGAGCAAACGAATGGAATCGTTTCCCTCATCCTCTGTAAGCTCAGTCGCGTAAACGAGCTCAATTTGAACCTCTTCCCCAGGCAAGAGATTGCCGACGGAAACTTGAAACACTAAGGGGAATTTGGATCAGTCATTATTGAACGTGGGCAACGAACATACCATCAGCTGTCTGCTGAGTCGCCAACGAGGCGGTCTTGCCTTCAGCCAAAGCGTTATCGTACGTCGTGCGAGCTTCCGTTTTTTCTTTGACTACACCCTGAAGTTTAGTACCGTCTTGCTTCACCATTGCGAATGCACAGACGGCAGCGCGTGCTGGTACTGGGAAAGAATAGACTGCCTCAATGGGGACTGTCGCATCGCTGAGAAACTTTTGGATCAGCTTGACCTGGGCGCCTAGTTCCTTTACACTGGCCGCCGCGGTGACCTGAAGTAGGGGGAGGGAGAAGAGAGACCGTTGGTGCGTATAGCAGATACCCCAGAAAGCCATGACAGAGAGGTAAGATCGTTATCATTCAAAGGTCCCAAGCTTTTATAGCTTCCAGGAGGCGCATCCGGTGCCGCTTCAGAGTCATGAGTGGCTATACAGTCGCGTTAACCAGTCAAGTTCGCCCACCTTCTATGTGGCGGAAGCAAGTCGTGCCGGGACCCGAGTAATTTGAATGATCAAGGGTCACGCGCAAGTCACGCGGCCACTGTGACTTTGACCGCACCTCTTTCTTTGAGTACTCGCGAACGAGGTCGTGTTTTAACAACTTCGAAGGCACTTCTACACTTCTATGGCCACTGTTCTGAATGTATGCATCCCACATCTCCTGTACGCCCGCCGATCCTCTCTAGGTTGACCTGAAAAGTGGACGATCGACGACAGATTTACAGAAAGCCGCTATCGACCACTATCAATCTTTTGCTCAGTGGAAGATTGTCCGTTCTGCCTGCTAGGAATGTGCTGGAGCGTTCAGCGTCGAGAGGATACATATTCACAGAATCTGGCAGGAGCAGTCGAAGCTGTCCTCGGACATCCCGTTCCCATCCTCTCCCGGAGTTTCTCCCGCGAATCAAGGGTCCACACCGTTGGTGGTGGTCGGTGGTAGTCGGCCGCTGTGGCCCCGATTCAAACTTCACCCCATGAACACGTGATGAAAACAGGAATGGAATGTCATATTGATTTAGTGCCCCCGGTCCTTCGTATGTTTGTCGGTGAGTAACTGAATCGCTACAAATATTCCATGATCTGTGTGCAATGACAATCTCAGGATGGACCGCCACACTTCAGTGATCTGAGTCTCTGAACTTAGTAATGCCCCCCCATGCACTCTGAAGAATTCTTCGAAAGCTCCGAGATTTCGTATTATTCCTGTCATCTTGGTCGCAAGTGTATATCTACGGTGAGGGCGTGTTCTGTTTTCAGGTAACTTCCCTTGGCACCTGAGCTTGACTGGATATATGCTCGACGTTGTTTGAACGGGTGCGGCCTTTCTTGCTTCACGGGTAATGCCTTGCTGTCTTAGACACTCTATGACTCAGCTTCAACCAAGACATGTTCGAGCTGGCCTCTCTTTAGCACTGCCCAAAATTATTGGGATGAATCTTGCCACCATGTCGAGCAAAACCACCCCTCTTCGAGAACCTCGGTGAGTATTTACATTGCATGATTGACTACTAATAAACTTCTGACTGGAGCTCAGGCCAAGCCACCGACGCTCTCTTCGACCGAAATTCCTTCAGCGCCTAGCCAGGAAATACGCGTCATTCGTCTCTGATCCAGATCCTTCTGCTGAACGTCGAGAAGCGGTATCGAGGGAAAGAGGATTACCGCCATCATCCACGTCGCCTTCCTCTGAGCCGGCGTTTTCTGCAGATCAGCTATATTCTGACGCCAGTCTGGAAGGCGCGCTTCGTAAACGAGCATCGTTACCACCACTGCCCGAAGAGGGCGTCCTACCAACGCTCTCAGCGCCCGTCTCTCAATCGCCTTCCAACCAAAGCCAATCCGCCCCGGAGTTGCGGGAGAAACATGACCACGACGGGGGGCGGGACCCGACGACTTTGGAGGATAGGTTCCGGATGAAGCCGAGTCTAGAAAGACGACAGACGGCCGCCGAGCGCATCAAGGCTGAGTGGGAGGCGCGTCAATCTCAGGCGGAATCCAGTTCTGATGCATTACGTGGTCTGCGTGGACCGCCACAACCCGATGTTGAGAAACCCAATGCGCCATCGGCAGATGTCCCAGTCGCCGTTTCGACTACGAAAGATTTACCTCTGCTCGATACGAATCATTTGGCGCACTGTCCGTCCCCCCCGACATCGCTTTCAGGCGAGACACTACACCTGCGGCAGCCTCTTGAATTGAAAGTGTATACTCAGGATATGATGGCGGCTGAATTGGAGAAGATAGATGACGAAGTGAGTAGGAGACTGACGAGGTTGGCTTTCATGATATGATGGTGGAATATCTGCTTCCATACTACAACGACCCGCCACATTGTCGACAGTTCTTCGAATTTTGAAGGGTTTATTCATTTATTACTTATGTACCTTTTGCAATACTATGTACTGACAAGTATCTCGCACAGCCGACGCGATTGAAAATGGTAAGGTCTAGCTCTTAGAAGACTTGCACCTACTCGACGATGTGAATGCTTTTGATACGATCTCACGGACAACTGAGTTAGATGGAAGCGTTAGTCAGACTAGCCCCGATTTTGGGATAACGACGTTGACTACACAGCAAAGCGGGGGGCTTTACAAACATATTTACCATTTGCGTATCAAGAGCATCAGATGGTTCACAAGTGAACCATGGCGGCTAGCCGCAATCGTGCCGGGCCATCTATAGGGAGACCGAGCGCGGCTACCTCGACACCACCAACAGAAAATTTGAGAGCAGTTCAGGGCGTGCACAAATACATCAAAAAGCAGACTATGAGCATTTCTTAGCTACATTCATCGAAAAGCACCTGCAATCCACCCATTCACACTAAAGAACCCAGAGATCTTGCCCGGCTCTGGCTTCATCAGCATGCTGCCCCACTGATTTCGACTCCCCGAGCTCATGTCACCCTCCTTGATCAGTTTTGCCCCATGCTTAGCCAAGATCTTTCCCTCTGCTACCGCCTCCTCGCGATTATAAGACTGTCAAGCTTAAGATCAGTATCCGAATGATGTGGAACCCTACAACGTACAGTGAATACTGAAGGAATCTTCCCCTCAACAAGCACTTTGATAGTCGCAGGCCATGTCTCCCGACTCTCTTCCGATAATCCAGTGTTGAACGCGACTGCAAGATCAGGCTTGGCTTCGTTTTTCAGCTCATGGTACAATCTATGAAACTGTGAGCATACGAAAGGAATATCGAACTGCGCCTTACTCGCGTCGCAGGACTTGAATGCGCTTCCGACCGGCCTTCTTGCACTTCCTGAGACATTCGTCAGAGGTATAGCGAAAAAAGGCCGCATTAGGTACTCACGGGCAAACATCCAGGGAGATGGGTGCCGTGGAGAAAGGCCGAACAACTTCAGAGAGCTGAGGGCCAGCCATGACAAGCTAAAATATCGGCGTTAGCGACTGCCACAAACTTGAAAGGAGGGCGAAATGCAAACCTTCAAGGTCTTGATCCCCGGAACACGATGCAACACCTCTTCAAAGACGTGGCCGACCAATATTTCGGCCTGGTGTGCCCCAATGATCTACAACCAATAGCGAGTCAAGAGTCAAAACCATCAACAAACCACTCTTACATGAATGGTCAATGTGTCCTTCTTAGTACAAGCGTCATCATTATGCAGCAACTCGAGTCCTCTCAAAATTGTCATCGGGAACGACAGCTGCTCAGAGGCCGCGCGCAACCACGCTGCCTCCGACTTTCCTAGGTCCGCCTCCAGCAACGCCTTGTATTCCGATATCCACGACGCGCCATCGAGAGATACCCACGCATCTTGAACACGAGCCGGACAGTACGCGAATGGCTGCAGAGGATCGACGTTCGGATGGGCTTGAGATCGCTTGACATCCTCACGAATCTCACGGTTGAGCTGACACTGCGTAAGCCCATCGTGCCCATCTTCGCAAGGCTGCTCCGCGTGAACAGCGCGCATCGCGGTCCAGTGATCCTCGCAGCAGTAGAACGCCATTTTGCAATCTGGGCATGCGGCGAGCGAGGAATAGCGGCTGGACGAGGGCGACATGCGAAGCATGCGGTCAGTTCGAGTACTAAATTATAAATCGTATCAGATGCCAAGGGAGCCTTTCTTACGAAAAGACATACCATCCAATACAGCGAGACTGATAGGTGACCAAATTTTGTTCAATGAGGTTTGCCGCCAGCGGCCGTCCACGCGCTTGCGAGACAAACTGTATCTCGTTCTGGGTCGCCTGCATCCCAAGTTCGTTGAGAAACGCTACGTCTGTGCTAGCGACGTCAGCGAGGGAAAACTCCAATGTCATTTTAAGCATCGGTTCTTTCTCCGACGCGTGTAACGCCTTGCATATCGCTTTATGCTGAGCCCAATCATCCTAGAAATCAGTTTAATGACGGTACTCGGGCAACGTGTAGAAGCCTGGACCTTTTGACAGCCTAAAAGGAATGATCAGTGCTCTGCGGCGATGAAAGTCGACGAAAATGACTACCTGAACCGCAGTAAGAAACGCTTTTACAACGCGCGCATTTTGACAGTTTGAGATCGTCTTTGAAGCATTTCCTGCAAATGACATGCTGGTTGCCGATGACAGGCGGTATGACGGTAGCCTGCATGGTGGTAGGTGGAAAGAAAACGAGGCTTGGTTGACGTTACTTATATACGTTGTGAAAATGTGAAAGTTGTCATGTGTGCCAATCGGTTCCATCTCCGTTGATCCCACTTAGGCTTTAAAGCTTGGTGGAAGGCGGGATCCTGTTGTTATGGCGGTGATGGGAAGCAAGAACGAAGCGATCTTGATTCGGATTCCTTTTCCGTCTTGAAATTGTTGCACTTCTACGCACCAGGTTCGTTCAATAAACACCGAAAACTGCTTTCAATCAGGTATCTGTCCATGGTATCGATATCAAGCGTAAGGACTGAGTGTTGGTATGTAGTGGATAAGTATCAGTGACACGCCGCTCAATACGGCGTTAGTCAATCGATCCATATAGGCTCAGTTGTCCACTTTGCTTGCGGCTCGTACTTTAATCCTTTAGCCTCCATACGTAGCTTCACGGATCTGTGAACCTTCACTTCGTCCCTCGAATGATTGTCTGGTATGCGACGCGGATAGCCAAAATTAATGCTGCAAGATACAAGAAATAAGTATTCCTCAAAACCAAGTGACGGAATTACGCACGTCCATTCGGTCTCAGAACGATAGTCCAGCTTGGCCGGGATCAACTCAAGAAGCCACCACGCCTTTTCAAGCTGGAGCTGATCATACACATCGCACATTGCGTCCAATGCGTCTTCTTCTTCCTCCGTCGTCGCTACCGTCGGTGTGAGCGTGTACGGGACAGGCGGCGGACGTGGCTTGACGTAAGGGTAAAGATCGGCCCCGTTCAGGCCTAGTTTCCTCAGCCGCGCCTCGTCAAACATGATGCCGCTGTTGACTAAAAAGCATTGGCGGATCATCCATCGCAGCGGAATGCGCGCAAGACTGTGAGGCACATTATTGGCCACTGAGCCTCCTCCAACATCTGTTCCGACTTGATCACGAATTGATCCTGACAAGAACATAAAATGACGAACCAGCATGACACCCAGCAAACCACACTTCTTCAGCATCGGTCGGTTCAACATAATCCTGCCAATCCGACGCGTTGAATGCGCGCTTTCCCTCGGCATCACATTTCACGCCAGGAACTTGATCGAAGATCGGAATGAACCGAACGCGTCGTTCGTCCAGCGCGAGGGCATGTCGGAAATGACGCACATGCGTGGTAGAACAAGTAAAGGGAAGATTGCGGGGGAATATCCCAATGGCACCGACTGTCTCCCTACATGTAAGAAGTAAGTCAGTGTGTACTTGTGGGTGTACCAAGAAAAAGAATCCCACCAAACGCCTAAAAATTCGATTTTCACGTCGATGGAGAAAGCAGCTTTGAATTCCACGCTTTGGGCCCACCCGGTAGCATCATCGCGGGCATACATTTTATACGCAAAGGGAACTTGCTGGAAGTTGCATCGCGGTAGAAGTCCCACCTGAACGGACAGAATCAGACTTAACGACACGTCAGTTGCGATAGTCCCCACCTTGTGAATCCTATATGTCGCGATGGAACCCAGTTAGTGCGAGTAGAACAGTATGAGCTTTACGCGACACTTACATTCCTGCGAGGGCACGGGCCGTCTAGAATAACTACGTAGGTCAGTAGTTCGCGCAAGCTCCCGAAGACGTTCTTACATATGCACCGCGTGAAAAGCTGCGGCGAATATTAGACTCCGTTGCTTCACTTGTAAGTAAAAAAGGACTGACCCGAAGATGCAAATCTTATCCCCTTCTTCGTCTATCAGAAAGTAAGACACGCTCAAAGACAACGGCAGGAAGAGAAGACTTACAGTTCTGCATGATGTATTCATACCCGGCTAGACGTCGACATAAGTTAGAGCGCCCGTAAAGGGTGAGAGGCCTCCGTACCCATTACATGAGCATCAATATAAACGCCCAGCACCTTGTCGACAAGCTTGTTGAAGGAGGTAGTGGAGCTAGTAAGCGAAGGAGCTTGGGGAATTACATATGTGCCGATGCCGGTCTAAACCCAAAACTTTAGTTGTTGAAAGCCAACGTGGAAATAAACAGACTTGATAATAAACCAGTTGCTCCTTGCAATTGTTCTTCTTCAGCGCGCTGAAGAAATTGACGACATTAGAGTTCTACGAGAGTGAGAGGAAGAACGCCAAGATAGAAGTCATGCGTACATCTCCGCAGAATTTATCCCCTGGCGAAAGAATCAAGGTTCAGTTGTCGTCGTATAGATAAGCAGACATACCAGTTCCGTCGAAACACAGAACCATGGTACGGTGTGCATGTTGCGGGGGTATAGAATTTGAGTTTGAAGGGAAGGACTCCGATGCAGTTGGTGAGACAGCCTGCCAATCATCAATATCATTGGCTAATTAGAGATAAACACTGACGGTAGCAGAGGAAGAAGTTGAGAGGGACATGGTGGACATCCAAATTGATCGCGTCGGGGGAGAACGAATGTACGGCGAGCATCTCCCTGCTAGATATAGCTTTCAGAGTCGGTGGTTCCCGTCGCAAAAATCCGCCCCACGTAGAAGATCTATACAGCCGTCAGAAGCAGCAATTACGATCCGCTGTAAATCCTCACAGCTAGCGGTGAACTTCGTGAGCCACTTCCTTTTGCGTGTCACCGGTGTCATCTCCATCTTTGTTTCATCTTCCTTGGATAATTAACTGCCAGAGCATATCGCAAATTTGGCGCGTACCTTTCTGGTCGGACCCGACTGAGTTGCGCGTTTGAAGAGTTCACCTCAGGCACCTCTGTCTACATTGAACGGGCTATTCAGAATAATTCAGTAGTATTCAACACGCTGTCATTCATTTCCTCAGCTGTGAAAGACAGCAACGTAGTAGGCCAACGACGTCAAGCCGGGTCGTTGATAAGTCAGTGATGCTGGCTAGCCACAGCACTTGGATCACTGTGATTGACGCGCCATGATCGAAATCTTGTGCTAACGACCGCGAGTGACAGCCTATAGTCCTAGTCACCAACGGAACAACATCACTGGCACGCGTTCGGCCTGATGGAAAGGTAGACGGCCAACAGGACGATAGCACGCCGCAGACGAAACAAGGGACAGAGGACGAGTAGGTACATGAGATGAGGCAGTATCGGGGGCCAGGTGGGTCGTCGTCGCCGCACAAAGGAAAGAAGGCTTTGCCGCAGGCATCTACGTGTTCCGGTTCAAGCCGGGCCAGAACGCGACACGTCTTCTGCTCAGTAACGCTTTAGTCACGACGAGGTTCTCGGATGAACGAGGAAATGTTGGTGGAAACAGCACAAAGTCGAGCTTGATTAATCGTTCATATGGGGGTAATACTGGGGAAAAATCCAAGTCGACTACTTTTACCGTATTCTACAACTTTTTGTACCACTTTGCCTACCACTTCTGAACCAAAATGAAAAGTAAGAGAATTTTACTTCCGAGTTACACTCCTACTACTTTTTCCACCTAGTTCCACTTCTGCAACTAATCTCAGTTCTACTCTTCCAGTCTTCCTACTACTACTACTTTTGTAAGCAGCAGTCACACTACTGGTTTAGGCAGCTCAGGTACTTAGGACTTATGTACTTAGACACTTATGTTTAAGATAATTTATTCTGCAGTACCCGTAACGTGGGCTACAACACGTAAGACTGCCTCACAATATACCTCAATTCCCCAGTTACCATCATCTGCCTCGAAATCAAAACCCTTGCCAGCTAACAGTGCACGAACCTCTTCAATATCCTCATCCCGATTGAGCGAAACATGGCTACCTGATGGATCCACGGGTACCTCGATTCCAGCATCATCTGCACCCTCGACACCGTAATAGCCATCCACGCAAGAGATATCATCGCCGACATCTCCTGTCCAATAGCCTTGGACCATAAGCTCTTCCCGACTCAGCTCATACATGGCGATAGGGGTTCGGTAGTGAGCAGTTCGAATTTGATGATGATTCCACGCGTCCTTAGCCTCATAGAGAGACTTCTGAATGCGAGGCTGGAAGACGAGAAAGAGACAAATACAGTGAATGGGGTTGTCTTTGCACCAGTCATCAGGAAACTGACTTTAGCACTAAAGTATCTTAAGGCAGAGGGTGTTTAGTGGATGTACTTAAGGCCAACAAGGGATCTCAAGATGCTCTTATGCTCTCAAGACTCGCAATCACTGTCACTCTGTCTTGGGAAGCCTCAACTCATCTTAAGGCTGAGGATCAGCATCACATTGCTTGAAGAAGCCTCAACTCGTCTCAAGTCATAACCACTTTCGTATTGTACTCTAAGGCATACTCGGGGTCTTCAGCACAACTCACATCACAGTCAATGCTTTAAAGAGTTCAAAGGTCTTTGAGAAGTAAGAATCGTCTATTAATACTACTAAACCTGATATACAGTCTGATATGTGTATATACTCAGCCAATTATTAACTAGGAAGTGATCTACTGTATCAAGAATGTCGGCGTCTGTATCCCAAACATCATTATCAACGTATTTCGAAAAGTCGGGAAAAAGCATGCAGGATTGACGAACATTACTCAAAGGTACGATGGACCAGGCCGGCGTAAGCTCATCCTTGAGATAGGAACACTCAACAGATGGCATGTTATGTGTTCGCCGACTACGCGTAGGTAGCGTAGCCGGCTTATACCATTGAACATATGCAAGTGGCGTTTTTGGCCAATGAGCAGGTGTCGCTCCGACTCCAAGTCCGCCCATTTTGATCTCAGAGGGCAGTCGAAAAATAACACGAACACGTCCAATACGAGTGCCTAACAGAGATCAGCTATATGCGAAAGTAAGAATTATGCACATACCATCTAGTCCAGTATTTTCGGCACCATCGCCCGTGAGGACGACTACAGTATCAAAGCGGCCACCACCAAGAGGTGTCGCTTTCACGACATCATCCTCGTTCAAGCCCTCCGTGACTCCTTCTCGACTGAATTTGAAGGAATAGTAGACGTCCAAACCGAGGAAGGGCAAGCTGTAGTAATGGACCGGGACACTCCCTGCCCGCTGTCGCGTGCTGAGAAAGTTGATATACTCCTTCAGGTGTGTGGTAAAGTGCGAGACATTATGTTGTTTTTCAATGAGTGTGAGGGATTTGTTGGGGGCAGTGGGATGAAGTGGTAACGAAATGCGCTGTTCAGCAGCATCTACCTTCGACATCGCAGTCTTCGAAGACGAGGCGGTGGTAGTCTTCGACGATGCTGTCGTAGAAGCCGATGATAACATTGAAGACGAAGCAGGAGTTGTCGATGGCGGTGGCCCGCGTGGAGAGGAGATAGCCATAGATGAGGGTGTTGGTATAGAAGCAGGTGTCGAGGAGGAAGTGGGATTGTTGGGGCCGGATAAGGATGATGCTTTGCCCGCGGTTGAAGACGACGAAGCCTACGCGCCAGTAAGCTACATGTAGTCCTGCTTGAAGTCTGAAGACGCACCTGTTGCGATTTTTTCGCCCATCCCAAATAACGTTCGAAAGACACTACATTCTCCTGACGCAGTATCCACTGTGTCATCTGCGGATACTCGTCTCTCTTATTGGTCGCTCTCCAACCCTTCTTTGCAAAATCGATGTGAAGCCGTTCGAACATCTCCGTGTTGTAGTTGTTTGTCGTCCCAAGGAAGCGGATCATATCGACATAGTGCAGGAGCGAGTGGAATTTGGGAATATTGAAGTCGTCTCGCAGTCCGACTTTGACAAAGAAGTCCTTGTTCTGGTGCCACAACGCGAGAGCGTCCTCCATGTACTGCAGTGTCGTATCGTCGTGAGTGGTGTATTGCGACAAGTAAATGAAGTCGAGAATGGCCCGACACGCTGTTAAGCCTTCGTCGCTCATGCGCGTGCCAACCAGACAGCCAAGCAGAATCTTCCCCATGTTCTTTCGTTCTGTCCCACTGATCTGTGAGAGAGCACTGATACCGTTCTTGAAATGGCGCAGACCAAGTGCGCGAGGAAGACGACGGATGCGGCGGTCAAGTTCTTGGGGTGTAAGAAGGGTCTGACACCAGGAAATAAGGTGCTTAAGCACACCCTGGTAGAGCTGGTGGAGAACGTCGGGTGTGATACTGAGATGTATATCGGTAAACGGTAGGTCCTCCCAGAACGGACGCGTCACATAGCCCGACACCTCCTTTTCCATACATTTCTTGAAATATTGATTGGATGAAGAGGTAGCATCCCGGGCATCCTTCATGACTCCAGTCGTAAACGCCTGTGTACGCGGATAAGCTGGCTGATCGTCCTGTAGTTCAGAAGCAGCAACAGTGCACTTCGGACACGTTCCATACTTCGAACAGGTAACCATACATTGCTCGGGGTAGTCGGCAACGTACGAGGCGAGTATAGGGTGGACCATTCGGACGGCGCCATCACCTCCCGTCATCTCCACACCATTCTTGCCCGCGTCGATGAGAGGAGTGAAGATGTGCCGCATGGCGCTGTGGAACAGGCGTTGATAACGTGCAGAAAGTTCTCGCTTAGTTAAACGACCCTTGTGAATTTTGTCGACGGGTAGGTAGGCGAGGAGGATGCAGGCCTGCTGGGAGGGCTTACGGCGAAGACTGCTAGGGATGTTGCCCAGTGTGAGGTAGACCGGGTAAGCCTGTCGACTGCCGGAAAATTGGGTCAACTGGGTTTTGTCAGTCGCCACGATGAGAGGTGCGACGGTGTGGCCTTTGGGTAGACGATTCTATAGAAGAGTTAGAAAGCAGCACCCAAAAGTCTAGACAAGGCGCACCTGTATGAAATCCCACCAATCGGCAGTCCACATTTCATTGTAAACACGTTCAGATTTTGAGGCATCGGTGAAAACCTTCTTTGGTCGATAGACGAGGTGCTCAGATAGGGAGGGGTCGCCCCATAGGCTTAGAATCGATTCAAGAACATCCCGATGGCGAAGTATGAATTTCTCGTCGGGACGGTCAGGAAAGCTAAAGCGTTTAACACGCCAACGTCCAGCTTTGCCAGGAATGGAATCGAGTGTCTTGTGTAAACCACGTATGTTGTTGAACGACAGCCCGAGCTTCTCCTTGACCTATCGCACATCAGTTATACACATTTTGAAGAACAACACACTTACCCCAGGAATAGCAAGCAAACGGTCAAAAGACTTGTGCCCAATACCATCCTTCACCGCCCACTGCGCAACTTTCCAGTCCAGTTCGGAGGCGAACGGCGCATAGATGTTGGTTTCCGCCGCTGTCGGAGGAGGCGTCGCCTCGGGTTGAGTCTCCACGCCAAAGATCTTCGCCCAACGCTCATGCAAGTTCGAATCCATGCGGATCACTTTCCCCGCACTGCTATTCTCAACCTCGACGCGAGAGGAATCTTCATCAGCCAAAACACGCCGCTTCGCGCCCAACATCTCAGCCACCCTTCGGTTGCTCTGAGTCGATGGCCCGGGACCAGCCTGTCCCAGTGCCGGTACGTCTTCAGCAGGCGCCAAGTCAACGAAGTGGAAAATATTCCGCTCCTCTTGCAGCTCCCGGAAAATCTCCGCTGGATCCTCGTCAACACCGGCGTCGTCATCTTCTCCATCGGAATCGTCCTCGTTGACGATATCTGGCACGTCCAGGCCAGTGGCGTCCATATCGTTCGTGTCTCCATCCTCTATCTCAATGTTTGTGGGTGCCCCCTCAGGAGATTTCTCGAAGGCGGTGAACCAAGAGCACGACTTGGCTTGTCGAAGGTGACTCTTCATGGCGCGGGTAGTGGCGAATACACGATCACAGGCGGGGTTGGAGCACTTGGCGACCATGATGGAAAGTGAGGGGGGAATAGGGAAAGGGATGAAGTAAAAGCAACAGGTGGTGAGATGTGAGAAGTTCTAGTTATAATCCGTTAATTTAATGTTCCATAAGGGCAGGAGAAAACTCACCTGTCAAGTCTTGTCTTTTGATTGGATACCGTCTCCTCTGAACGCTGTCCATCAACTACAGATCGTCCGTCTCGGGTCTGTTCCACTGTTCCAACTGGTCCCATGATGCCGCTCCTTGTGTTTGTCGTCCGTCAACGCGTCCACTCCGAGATAGGCCCAGGAGTATAGCCGAACCGAAGTGACACTCGTGGAGTCGAGTCGAAAAGACGTATAACACGTGTTAGCCGCGACATGTAGTCTACGGCATGGTGGCGAAACCGCAACGCGTAGTCGACGGCCGGATGATACGGCCGCGACGTATAGTCAACGGGCACGTAGAGAGCGAGTAAAGGTCCGGATGATGATGGTCGAAGAGTAGAGTGCGGTCTTCCAAATTGGGCAAGTCACCGATCAATCTCTCTCTCCTACTTACTACTTGCCTTTAGCGAGCATAGCTGTCGTCAACATGGAACTTCTTGCTGAGGACCGAATGGATGTCGATGACCCCATTTTTACCTGTACTGGCCCAAATGTCCACCGACTCACCCGATCTACCTATGGGATTCACTCTGGCTATGCAACTGACATTTTCAATATTGTCCTACGTTCTTTGCCACCCAGCACGAAAAGCGTCTCCTTATACCCACTCCACCGTCGCTCCGTATTTCTCCGTCATCCTTACCTTCCTTATACTCAAAGATGCTGGCGCAAAATAAGTTCTTGGAGCGAACGATTCCTTAGGATGATCTTGCCAAATGGACTCTAGGCGAGTGTGCAACCTTCCCCGTTAACTCATCGTGTTCTTACAGCCATTTTTAAATGCACTCTGTTCCCAGGCCTCATACAAAGCGCCGCTTATCGTTCACACCCTCTAAAAACCAAGGAACACTAACTCGAGATCGTGAGTAGATTATCCGGATGCTTGTTTTCATTGTTTTATCCACCTCGATTCCCTAGACATCTGCTCATGACCAAGATCGGTCTCCTCCATGTTCTGTGTCTCTGGCTCTATGAGAAGTCCCGCCCCCGCCGTCGCCATTTGATGGGACAATTCGACTGCTGACCCGAGAAATCTTTTATCTCGGTCATTTCGAAGCCGAGTTGCGCTCTCTTTTCGACGATCTATATCTCTGGCACATAGCCGAGACCATCCTCCTGCGCGCCGGACTCTACAAGAAGTCCCGCCCCCGCCGTCGCCATTTGATGGGACGATTCGACTGCTGACCCGAGAAATCATTTTATCTCGGTCATTTCGAGGCCGAGTTGCACTGTCTTTTCGACGGTCTGTATCTCTGGCACATAGCCGAGGTCATCGTCCTGCGCGCCAGACTCCACAGGAATTCATCAGCAAATCAGCACATCTATGGTCAGGTATGGTCAGAGTATGGTGAGTATAAGAGTATGGAACATCTTACCATACACCATACATCTCATACCTCCAGACTTGGCCATACCACCCATGCATTTACTAGAATATAAAGACAAGTCAATCTGTCTATGACTCGATCCACGGAACAAGTCACGGTACAGACTCGTGGATACTTATGCGTGAGGAAGTTTTTTTCAGCGAGGCGCGGAACGCTCCAATGAGCGAACCGCATACCTCCACTGAAAGGGAGGAGCGTGGGGAATGCATATGGATGAAAAAGAGGTACAAGGCGGCGGCGCCAACTCATCGTCGACGTCGTCAAAGAATAGAAAGAAAAACGCACCTGTCTGCACAGCGTCGTCAGCAGACGCGCCGCATCCCCGTAATCCTGTCTCTTCCTCTTTTCAAGCCTGCTCTGCGGTAGAGCGGAGGGCGCTCCCATCGTGGTAGAGCCTCTTGAAGGCCGTAACCGTCATCATTGGTTGTTTGCTGCCCTACTGGAGGGGCTTACGCGTCAACGCTGCGCCGTTGCTAGGTTGTCGCAGCCTTAACAACGGGCTTCATAAGCCATTCCAGCCCTCTTGTGGGGCACCGAGTCGTCGTCCCATGTCGCCGTCAGTTCAGAAATGCAACAGTGTGCAAAGGTGGGGGTGGTGGTAAGAGTTGAGATCGTATCGGAATCCGGTTATTGATCCCGAGTGATCGAACGAGAATGGGAATGCTGACAAACTTCAACATGTTAACTCTGTCTTTTCCCTCTTGTGTCTTGACCACTTCCACTGCGGCGCAAGCCTATATCTCGTGCCAGTTCTGGGCTCCACGACGGCTTACGACAGCCGTGAGGACGACTTGTACGTGTTCTGCTCTCTCGATGAGCAATGTGGACGCGTAAGCCTCCCGGAGGAGCAGCAGCCCTTCAAGACGGCAACGACGGGCTTTAAGAGGCTGGAGTAGCCCCCGCGCCGTTGTGTTCGGGGCCTTAAATGAGGTGAGGAGTTTTTCTTTTCGGCTGGAAGGCGTCGCGGACGCTTCCAGCCCAAGAAGGTATGTATTTTTCATGACTTGTTGTCTATTCTAATCAAATTTACTTCACCAGAGGCCAATATTCAACACAACAATAACGCTCTTGACGACGCCCAGTCCGATGCCGCCTCCAGGACAACGACACCCACCGCAAGACGCCGTCTATCCTGCCAAAGAGTTAAGTCCTCATCATCCAGAACTTCTTCCAAACCAGCTTACGCGGCAACAGACACCTACAAGCAGCAGTCGCGCGTCGCCACAGCAAGTCTCGCTCTGCCGCCGGATCTGCAAAATATTAGCACTCTCCGACTGCGCACCTCGCGCCTCTAGATGGAAAAAGAAGGACAGTACCTACAAGCGACTGAGACACGACTGGCTTTTCCTCTTGATTCGAGGGTCATTTCTGGTGTGTGTCCAACTTACAGCCTGTCGGATCTTCATGCTGACCTCGACCCGCAGCTCTTGATATTCTTCTAGCACGATGAGCGCGACAGCACGACAGCACAACGACAGCGCGAGTACGACGACGACGACGAGAGGACGAGCACGACAACAATACCATGACCACGGGCACAACAGCACGAGT
This sequence comes from Hymenopellis raphanipes, assembly GCA_003314085.1. Taxonomy (NCBI): domain Eukaryota; kingdom Fungi; phylum Basidiomycota; class Agaricomycetes; order Agaricales; family Physalacriaceae; genus Hymenopellis; species Hymenopellis raphanipes. The sequence continues at coordinate 22,039 of QLPD01008397.1, forward strand.
GGGACGAATGCTACGTCGACGAGCGCACGAGCACGGGCATCATGAGCACAACGAGAGCGCGAACACCACGAAGACGCCGACATGAGCGCCACGGTGATGTTGCAGAGGTTTTATTTATCGTCGACTACCTAGATTACTGTTTTGTATTTACGTGCTTGTTTGCCTACTGTGCCCAATAATACTTTTGAATCACCCGAACCTCTCTTGATGTGACTAGAAACAGTATATAATTCTCTGGTGTGTATGGTTGGTACATATTTGGCTGTATGCTTCAGGTATGGTCTGGGTATGGTACGACTATGGTGG
>QLPD01008398.1:0-14840 GCA_003314085.1 Hymenopellis raphanipes
GCCGGCTTGGATGCCAGGTGCAGGCTTTCAGACCCTTGCCAAGGAATGGAAGAAGGCCTTCGACGATATGGTGGATGTCCCATTCGCCTTTACTCGGAAAATGATGGTATGCTTGGTCACGCCACTAGTATGATTATCTTTACGATTTCTTTCAGGCCGACGGTACTGCTCCAGTGTCGTACATTTCATCTTCTTTAGAACACGAAGAGAAACTACAACCTGCCGACATTGACGATATCAAACATGTCGCTGCATCCATGTATGGAGGTGAGTTTTCCTCGACTGCAGCCGATTCTGCGAATTGACAGATGCCTCGTCAGCTGGTTCCGATACAACCGTGTCAGCGCAATACGCGTTCTTTCTTGCTATGCTGTTGAATCCCGGTGAGCCGTTTATTGCGACTTTGAATGGGGCTTATCTGAAATGACGTAGAGGTCCAGAAGAACGCCCAGGCTGAAATCGACTCTGTCATCGGTAGCGAACGTCTTCCAACCTTCAGGGACCGTCAACATCTACCATATGTGAATGCAGTTGTAACTGGTACGCTTCGTCTGCGCTCTACATCCGCTAATTAATCATGTACTGCAGAACTTCTTCGTTGGCATAATGTGGCGCCGCTGGGGGTGCCTCATCGGGCTCTCGACGACGGCGTCATCAATGGCTACTTCATCCCGAAGGGCTCTATCATTGTCACCAACCTATGGTACTTGCCTTGCCGCTAATGGGCTTCCCCCTCCCTCTGACGTACGCTTCAGGCAAATTCTACATGATCCAGATGTCTACCCCGATCCCATGGAATTCGATCCTACGCGCCACATTCCTGGCCCAGGCAAGGAGGTTCAACGCGATCCGCGCCATGCATGTTTTGGGTTTGGTCGTCGCATCTGCCCGGGCCTCCACCTTGCTGAAGCTTCCGTGTACCTCTTGGTCGCTACGTCGCTCGCGGTCTTCGACATTAGTCCAATTATCGAGAACGGCGTTCCTGTCCTGCCTGTTCACGAGAACACCGATGGCACTATCAGGTGAGCTAACGCTTCCGTTCGTTAACAACGTCCTGACCTTTTCGCTACCAGCCACCAGAAACCTTACAACTATACCCTCAAACCTAGGTCGGAGAAGGCGGTTGCCTTGATATCCAGAGAGTGTGCTGATCTTTGATTTTGTATCTTTATTATCTTGTCGTGTTTCTTCAACTAATGCTAGCTATTGTGACCTGGTTAGGAGCAGTCTGCACCTCCGAAGAATGAGAGTGAAATTTCGAACGCAGCGCTGGTAACTACACCTTGGGTGCCTCGACGGTGCCGCGACTTAAGAGTCTTCGGCGCGCGCCAGTTGAAGAAGTGTGTTCCAAATTAAGGCGAAGGTAGAAGCTTGCTGCAAGCTATAAATTCCTCCGACGCTCCCACAGCAGCTCACCCACTCCCACCACCATGCCTCCAATCAGAGTCCGCAACGATTCATCTTTGACTGTCAACGTCGGCTTTTATATCCTCGGAATGCTCCACCCTACTCGCCACACCAATGGTCTGAATCGCGGAGCAACATTCGAGGCAGGCGACTTTCCATCTTTCCTCCCACAGAGCTTCGAAGTGCGAAGCAGCCTCGGCTCCTTCAACGACAAAGAAACAATCGTACATATCGCCCAGATGGCACCAGCAGGGGCGGCCGGAACGGCGGCGGTCCTCACGGGGGCAACGGGCGTATTGCAAGGAAAAGCAGGCAATATCGCCGTTGCGGGAGCCTTGTGGAAAGCCGCCAACGCCGGTAGGTCCACTGCCACTGTTTGCGAATCTCGATTGACTTCAAGCTTTCAGGTGGGGCGGAATACGCGAAGGAGATTCCCTGTAGTATGAAAAGAGTTGGAATCACGGTATGACCTATCGTGAGAAGTCAATACTTTTCGCTGATGATATCGGAGGTTTGGTTCAATGCGATGGAGCTCGTCTTGCGTGATGGTCCGAACGGCATAGAGGTTTGGTCCGGTGATCGACAGCTGTGAAGAAGAGCGACGCGTCGAATTTCTTGTGCGCTGTATTTCGGACTGGCATAAAATCGTTCGGACATTTCTTTCTTTCCATCGAGAAGTAAGAACAAGCATGAATGCAAATAGTATACTTCTACAATTCAGCAAGAATTGCCCTCATTGCTAGAACACTCATTGTCATTGAATAAGGGATCAAAATGAGAGGCGTTAAGCGCTTACCAATATCGGAATATACTGCTTCGCACCATCCAGGACATCGACGTCCCCAGGGGTGGATTTACTATGCGGATCGTAGGAGTATTCATTTATCCAGCGCACGTCCAAACCTGCCGACCTGAACTTGCACAGCGTCAATGCCAGAGACGAGCCGGTCAGAGACTTCAAGTTAGGTCCTTCATCATCAAATAACAATGAGTTCACAACCCTTCTGAGACGAAGTTTTCGTAATCTTGTCCAAGGCGGATTCGCGCCTTGATGTGTCCAGCGTGATCTGACTAGCATCTCCAATGCGGGGCCTTCGAAAATGTACTCCTGGTCCTTTCCAACAACTTCCAGCTCAATCAACCCCGGAAACCAAGGAGTAGCGCTATGAACCGTGAGCTTGCCAAAGAAAGCTGCTATGTCTCGCGTATCATGGACCCACTGGAATTCCACCAATAGACTCTGCACAGCACTACCAAGCTTTACACAGAGCTGTTGGAGAAAGGTGGTTTGGATAGGTGGTTTGGCAATGATGGTCAGAGCGCCAATGGTAGCGTTGGAGCGTTCAAGGATGGAGTGAAGAGAGTCAGCTGTTTTTGCGTCAACCTCGTCATCTGGGCATGATTGCGTCAAGTGCCTAAGATGATGTTTCCCAGGCATCATCAAGAGCGACAACTCCTTGATCTCCGGGAGCCGTAATTTATCCGCCAAGGACGACACCGCAGATACCGCACACTTCGACAGTTTGAGATGGCGAAGGGTATTGAGCGCAATGCATCCTTCAGGAACCATCCCTCCGAGGGGCTGGATGTGCGTGAGATGTAGGGTGTCTAGAGCGACCATACGAGGCAGGACATCGAAGAAATGACGATAATCGTCAAATCCGCCGACAAAGGATGTAATGTTGGGCCAAGGAATGTCGAAATGAGGGAAAAGACAGTTGAGATTGAGATGACGAAGAGAATGGGATAAGCCAACCTCAGAGTCGAGAATGGGAACGCGAGCAGAATTCTGCGTGTCAGGCTCCACGAGTAACGACAACGTGTCCAACTGATGAAGATAGTCCCGGTCAATGAGCCTGTCGACCAAGTCGGTGTTGTAGAACCAAACTGGGGCGGTGCAGAAAAGCGAACGGATTCGGATGGAATGTGCACGCAAGAGATTGAATGCTTGGGATATATTTATGTAAACCATACTCCGTGGCAGATCGCCGATACGGATGGTGATATCCAAGAGGTGGCCGTGGGCAACCCTCAGACATTGAGCAATATAGGCCAAGTCCAAATCACTAGGCTCTGGCGGTCCAAAACTTCCATCAGGCTTCGCTCGTAGTGCTTCCACTTCCACCGTGATCTTTGACCACAAGAACTTGGAGTTGATCATGACCCGACGCCAGCGCCTGCAGACGAGTTGGATAATGGTGCGCGTTTTGCCACGATATCTGGGGTCACCAATAGCAAGGCGAAATATTTCGGCCAGATGCTCATTCGGAATATCGAGGATGCGCTGGCCGGGGTGGGACATGGTTTTGGTGGAACGGTGGGCCTTGCGGCAAAGCGCGTCGAGACGGCAGTGATGGTGCGAATCCAAGGCAAAATCGCGTCTAAGAGTACTGCCAAGCAGACGCAAACACAGGACGCGCCTCGCGTGTCTCAAGGCATATACATGAATGGTAACTCGTATGTTGTTACAGAAAGAGATAATGATACAGAGACACAACGAGGAAATAATTTCTACGACTCCACCTCTATGCAGCCCATTGAGATCAGAGAATGCCACAAATCGCCCTCAGGAAAACACTTACCATAGTTCAAGTACATATAATAGACAGAATCATAAAACCCTTCTGGATTCAAGTCAACTTCCAGCGGCAATGACACCGAGTCCTGTCGTTCCTCGGAGTTCGGTGTGACGTAGACATAAGTGACCTTGCTAATACCACGCTCTTCGAACCAAGCCTTCCCAGAAGGCGATGCATCGTGTCTTCTTGAAATACTCGCCTGAAATGCAATAGCATGACCGATACCATCGACGCAAAAGGAATCAAAAGTAGCCAGCTTTCGTTCGGCAGGGTGGTAGTATATCCCCACATACAGAGGCTCGTGGACGGGCCACTCGAGGAAGGTGAGCTCCGGTACCGACGACATTAGAATGCTAGACGGCTTGCGGTCCGCTACTCTGATCTCCTTGTGAGCAACGAGAACTTTTGGTACTTCTTCCATGGCAGTCCTCCAAGTCTGCTTTTCGCTCTGGGGAGTTTGGTTCGCGACCATGCGGCGTAGGGTCCAGAATCCGCCGCGGATGATATGCTTGTGGTAGAACCCATCAAACATGCGCGCCGCCATAGCTTGGGAACCAGGACATGGGGAACACAAATGATAGTAAAACCACTTTTGCTGTGCCCGTTTGTAGTTTTCATCTATTCGCCTCAAGAGTCTGTCACGAAGATGTGGGCTAGGAGAATCAATCTTCCAGATTGTTCGCTTTCGATCGTCAACAGGGAAAAATGAGAGGAGATAGTTGGTCGCCTCGGGCACAAACGAAGATGGTGTATCACTGAAAGCGTGCTTTATAGCGTCGGGTTGGAGACGATCGAATGCGCTCATAAGAGGGGTATCGAACTCCGTCATATGGTGTGCGAATGAGTAGGCATCACTGGCGGAGCCTCCATAGAGGGTATAAAAGTCAGCCATCTGTGTCTCGTCGGCGGTACAGCGGTTTACATCCTGGCATTGGAGTCTATACGATCCGTGAATAACAACGACAACAATTTATATCAGCAGTCCAATGGAACGCACCCCGCAACGAGCTCCCCACAAGTCCAAGGCTTCATGATGAAATAGTGAGTCCAGACAACCTTCTTCATCCACTGCATCCTATTCATTCCGGGCGACGCCGCCTGGATAATGAACCTATGACCCTTCACCAAAGCTTCCGGAACCGCTTCAAGTGTTGAGTGGGAATCAACCAGACACCAAGTGTCCTTCGGGAGTGTTGTCTGTATTTCGTGGTGGGTGATGATGTTCATTTCTACGTGATAGCCTTTCCCATCCTTCCATAACACCGCAGAGTCAGAGTCTGCGACATATAGCGTAGGAAGACCGGCGGCGCTCCTGAGGTTGAAAACGACCCAGAGAAAGGAGGATTTTCCTGTTACTGAGCGCTCAGCCCGATATTCCATTCGGATGAAATTGAAGAGGACCCGACTCGCCTATTCCGGGAAGGCCAGTAAGGACCACTCCGCCACCGATTGTAACGCCCTGTTTCCCAACGAAGGGGTTCTGATATTCTTCCATCTCGGACAAGGGCGAAGCATGGACTACACCGAGGTCGCTGGGGACAGGCATATCCTTCAGCCACCAGTCAGAGCAATCGACCTCCATGTCTTCTTCCTTTATTGTTCTGACATGGGACCGTTGATTCTCAGTAAACAATGGTTACGAAACCGGAAAAGGACTTGCCTCTCTCTGCGTAGTACGCTCTCCCGGGTTCGCTGCCAGTGTTGCATCCACCGCAAAAGTCCGAGCATGATTTCATGATACTCCTGGCGTACCATAGTCGTCGAATGACTAGAAGGGCCAGATATGAACCATATATTGGACGGTACGTCAATGTCTGCGCAAGGATCGCCGCGCTGAACTGGTGCCCTTTGGGGTTCTGCAGGATTGTCGTAGTTCGGATTGTCCCAAATGCAAGTGTGCTCTCGCAGCATGTCCTGGTGTAAGTAAATAGTACTCAAAGTGATCGTTCGACTGGTATTTTGGTGGCTGAGTCAAACCTGCCCGCGGCGAAGACATTTTGGGGTATCTGACGCAACTACTGGAATGCTTCAGAGGTTATAGTCGCCGGTTGCCTCGGCAGGCCAGAAGGCAAGAGTCAAGGTAAGTAAAGATGGTCGTAGTCGAGTGAGGGTACAAGGTAGAAATGCAGCTTCTGCGTTACGCGTGACCGCATGTCCGTTACAAAACTCAAGCTACAGAAAAACGCAAGTACATGAAGGATAGCTCAACAGAAAGAAGTCAGAATACAGAAACACGACTCCTATAAGTTTACAACTCCGAGTCCCCCTCTGTACAACCCAATGTGGTCAAAAAAGCCCCAAATCATCATGTAGAGAACACTTACCATAGTTCAAGTGCATATAGTAGACCGAATCATAAAACCCATCAACGTTCGAGTCGACTTCCAGGGGCAGCGACACCGACTCCTGTCCTTCCCAGTTCGAGCTCGGTGTGACGTAGACATAAGTAACCTTGCTTATCCCGCGCTCCTCGAGCCAAGCTTGTCCGGAAGGCGACGCATCACGTCGCCTTGAGATACGCGCCTGAAATGCAATAGCATGACCGATTCTGTCCACAAAAAAGGAATCGAAAGCAGCAAACTTGCGCTGGGTAGGGTGGTAGTATACCCCGACAGAGAGAGACTCGTGAACAGGCCACTCGAGGAAGGTGCGCTCCTGTACAGACGACACTAAAATTCTCGACGGCTTGCGGTCCGTTATTCTGATCTCCGAGTCCTCGTGAGCAACAAGAACTTTTGGTGCTTCTTCCACAGTCGTCCAAGTCTGCTTGCCGCTCCGGCGAGTCCGACTCCTCTTCTCGTTCGCGGCCATGCCCATGCGGCGTAGCATCCAGGACCCTCCGTAGATGATACGCTTGTGGTAGAACCTGTCAAACATGCGAGCCGCCATAGCTCTGTGGCCACAAGCTATGGAATCCCAATGAAAGTAAAACCACCTCTGCCGAGCCCGTTCGTAGTTTTCATCTATTCGACTCAAGAGTCTGTTACGAAGATGTGGGCTGGCAGAATCAACCTTCCAGATTGTTCGGTCTCGATCGTGCACGGGAAAAAATGAGAGGAGATAGCTGGTCGACTCGGGCACAAACGAAGATGGTTCAGCATTAAAAGCGCGCTTTATAGAATCAAGGTGCAAACGATCCAAGGCGCACATAACACGCTCCTCGAACTTCGCCATGCGATGCGCGTAAGAGTAAGCATCATGGGCGGAGCCTCCATAGAGACGATGGAAGTCAGCCAGTTGTGTCTCGTCGGCAGTGCATGTTGCCTGGCATTGGCGGCTGTACAATCTGTTAACAACAAGGTCTATAAGCAATCCAATGAAACCCACCCAGCAATGAGTTCCCCACAATCCCAAGGTGTCATGACAAAATAATCAGTGTTCACAACCTTTTTCATCCATTCCATACACCCTTTTCCAGGAGACGCAGCCTGGATTAGAAAAAAAGGACTCTCCACCAAAGGGACGGGAACTGTTGTGAGCGTTGAGTTGGAATCAATCAAGCACCACGTGTCCGCGGGGAGTAGGTTCCGAAAAACATCACCATCCATGTTGTCTATGTTTATGGTATAGCCTTCTCCGTCTTTCCACAATAGCGCCGAGGTGGATGAGTGCGCGACATATAGGGTCGGAAGACCAGCTGCGATCCTGAGGTGAAGGACGACTCGAAGAAAGATGGACTTTCCTGTTACTGGGTGCTTAGCTCAAATTCATAAAACTGGCGAGGACCAACTCACCAATGCCGGGAAGGCCGGTGAGAACCAGTCCACCACTGGTTGTAACGCCTTCTTTCCCGAGGAAGGGATTTGGGTATTCATCCATCTCAGATAAAGGTGGCGCACGGACGACACCGAGGTCGTGGGGTGAAGGCATATCCTCTAGCCAGTCAGATAAATCGACATCTGTTTCTTCTCGCTTGACACAGTCGGATAAATTGACCTCTGTTTCTTCTCGAGGCTTGCTCGCATTACTATGGGACCGTTGATTCTTGAACGATAATCGAGAAACTGGAAAAAGACTCATCTGTCCCTTCGTTCGCTTCCAGTTTGGTGTCCAATCCATTGTAGGATCCCAACGATGATTTCATGGTACTCTTGACGAATCATGATCGCGTTCGTCGAAGTAATAGCGGGCCCAGATAGGGTCCATATACTTGATGGCACGTCTACTTCCGCGCGAGGCTCGCCACGCTGTACGGGGACCCGTTGTAGTGTCGCGGGCTTGTCATATAGTGGATTGCGCAGAATGTACGGTCCCTGCATGTCGGAGACTTGGGTGAAGGTATGAAACATCGAGGTAAGGTTAGGGTTCATATTCTGTACGCGTACGGCTCAAACCGTTACTTTTCCTCTTGAACTTGACGCGCCTTTCAGGCAGATTACCCTCCTTTCTTTGTTCACGTTCCTTCTGGGCTAGTCGTAGATAGTTGGCGATGACGTTCTCTGTGGCCTTTTCTGTTCTTCAGCTCAATCTTCAATCAAGTTCTCCGAGTCCATACATAATTAATTCAGGACTACCGCATATTGATTGAGTATGTATGTATAGACAGTACCATTTCAAAAGATTCGTCCAGTTCATCTACGAGGACGCTTGTCAGTGACCGTTCTGAAGTGGCGAGTTGAATACACTTACAGCATCACATACGGAATGTATCGCTGTGTGCTTTCCAAGACATCAATCATGATGTCGACGTCTTCATCGTCGCCTTCATCTCGCAGTTCTTCATCCAACAGCTGCACGTCCAAACCCTCCAGCATATACTTCCGCAGCGTCAAAGCAAGCGATGAGGTCTCTAAAGGACCGCAGTTATTCCAGCGTTCACTGGACCTCTGTAAGCGCAGTTTCTGCAACCTAGCGATACCATTCCCATCCTCGATTTCCCAGCGTGAACGCGCCAGCTGCTCCAACACAGGGCCTTGGAAAAGGGTGTGGCGAGAAAGTGTACGGCCCACTTGAGTTTCACACAACGCCAGTTCAACCAGTTGGGGAAAACGCGTTAGCGCTTGTGAATCATTCTTTTTGACGACGAGTGTCTCGAGGAATGTTTCCATCTCAGAAGTCCAGTCATCCGCGCGACATTTGATGTAAAGGCGTTGGACGGTGGAGTGGAGGGCAGCGAAAAGTTGGACAAGAAAGGGAGAATCGAAAGACCACTTCAAGGAGATGTTCAGAGCCATGATGGCCCGCTCTGAACGCTCCACCATGCGACATAACCTGTTAGCCATATCAAGCATATCGGCCTCGTCGAGACCACTATCTCTGAAGGGCTTGCAAAATCCGAAGGGATGGTGAAAGTGGTTTGCGTCTCGGACATGACAGAGTGACAGTTCATTGAGCTCTGGAACTCGGACTTTATCCGCAACGCGCGACAAGCCAGCTATGGCGCATTCCGATAGCTTCAAGTGACGAAGGGAATCGAGCGTGATGAGGCACTCAGGGACTGGGACGTCCGAGGTGCCAATGTGGGTCAGATACAACGTTTCAAGGGTCTGCATACGCAGCGCGGTGCGACAGAAGTCCACGGGGTCAGCAAAGCCCCCAGTAAACGACGTCAAGTTGGACCATGCAATCGTAGAGCTTGAGAACGGAAAGTTGACACTGAGGTGGTGAAGGGAAACTGGCAATTTGGATGATGAAAGCTGAGGCTCGTCGGTTTCTTGGACAAAGCCCACAGAATTCAGGCGAACGGTCCTCCTGTATATCGGGTTCACCGAAAGGCTCATCGTATCCAATCTAATCAAGAAGCGGAAGTCAACCATCTTCGTGACTAGGTCCAGGAGCCATGTTGGGCCGTCACATGAAAACGTGCGCCACCGAATGGTGTGGGTGCGCAGCAAGGCGAGCGCATCTTTCAGCATAAAGATCTGATCCTCGCAGAGACTTTGGGAAATGGGGCGGACGGAAATGGTGATATGAAGGGGATGGGGATGGGAGAGGACGAGACACCGCGCAAGACACGACGCGTCTACGAAGCTGGGTTCAGGTGGGTAGGGGCCGTCTTCATAAGGAAGGTTATCGGTAAGATCTTCCACCTCCAATGCTATCGCCGACCACAGGAACTTGAAGGTCAGAAGAACCGATCTCCATCGTTTGCAGACGCTTTCAATGCTGGACCGCGTCTGGCAGTAGGAAATGGGGTTACCCGCCGCAAGACGAAAGATTTCAGCCAGATGTTCGTTCGGGATGGCAACGACGGGGGAGGGGAGGGTCGACATGCCTTTGATGGTCAAAGGTCAAGTCGTCAATGAAAGGAATGAACGCCGGGTTGCCGGGCAGGGCACACTAGAACGTGTGCATCACGTGTATTGAGACTGTCAGCTTAGATTGGTTAGGATTAGTTTAGTTCGACGGTGTTACCAAGTTACACGACAAGCGCTAAATGCTGAGCGTATACAAAACGTCTACAGAGCTCCCGCGCTCGTTGGCGTTGACTTGAAGTCAGAAGAAGTCATCTCAATTCGGAAATAAGTATCTTGTAAGTATTGCAGTTCAGCTGCAAATCGAATCGTCAATATCCGGAACGAGTTGCTGAAGAAGAGTATACGCACAATACTGTCGGAATGAAAGACCGGGTCTTCGCTAGAATGTCAATATCGTCGACATCCCCATTTTCTTCCGAGTCGGCAATATCATTGTCCGTATATCCATCCAACCACTGCACATCCAAGCCTTCTGACCTATATTTCAGTAGCGTCAACGAAAGAGATGATGCGACTAGCGGCTCCAATGCTTTCTCGTCGGCATCAGGGTCAAAATCTCTCCGAGTGTGCAAGCGAAGAGTCTTCAACTTGTCTTTGTTGCCAGACTGCCAACGCGACGTAACAAGCTCCTCCAAAGCGGGACCTTCCAAGAGGGCAGAGGTTTTCCCAACAAGCTTCAATGAAACCAATGCAGGAAACAGCACGGCTGCGTTGTTTGTGATGGTAAGTTGGCCGAGAAAGGCCTCGATCGAGGACCCTTCAATTGGCGACACATTGACGCTTAGAGTCTGGATTGTCGAGCCGAGGCGCGAGGCAAACCGCTCGAAGAATGGAGAGTTGATACAATCAAGGGAGACATTCAAGGCGCCAATATGCACCTTCGAGGACTGCAATATGGAAAAGCACTCGTCAGCCATAGCTGCCGTTAAACTGTTGACACCGCATAATCTTTTGAAATCGACGAAATAGGTTTCTCCGCGGTGGAATGATAGCTCCCGAAGGACGGGCACTTGAAGTTTCACTGCTATGCGTGATACACCGGATATCGCGCAGTGGGACAACTTCAAGTGATGAAGGGAGCCGAGAGTAATGATCCCGACTGCGTCTGCGTCGGAGCCACCGATGTGTGTGATATGGAGTGTGTGGAGGGTATCCATGTGACGGAGAGTATCGAATAAGCGGGTATAGGAGTCGAAGCCATTCGTGAACGATGTTAAGTTGGACCAAGCAACGTGGAGGTGCGGGAAGGAGAGATTCATGGTCAAATGTCGGAGGGTATCTGGGGCCTTGACCCCCTCCGCAACGACTTTGGGAACATCAGCAGCATATCCGGAAAGCACCCTGAACTCTGGTGATACGATCAACGTGAGTTTCTCCAGGCGATGAAGCCAGTGCAGCTGTTGGATCATGGCGTGTACCTCTAGAAGGTCAAAGAACCATGCAGGCGCGTCAATAAAGAGCGAGCGGTATTTCAGCGGATGCTGGCGAAGCTTCTTGATTGCCCCCATCATGGCTTGAATTCGTTCCCAACCATAGATGTCTTTGTCGGCGGACTCGACCTGAATGCTAATTTCCAGCAGGTGGGGATGCGAGAGGACGAGACATTGGGGAAGATATGACGTGTCGCTCATGGTGAGAAGTGAGGTATAGTAGTCCTCCTCCATGTACAATGAGATCTTTGACCACAAAAACTTGGAAGTCAAAAGAGCTTTTCTCCATCGCTTGCAAACGAGTCCAATATTGGCCCGGGTGTCGCAATGGGCTATGTTACTACCCATGGCAAGAGAGAATATTTTGGCCAGATGTTCGTCGGGGATGGTGTCGTTCTGTGAAAGATACGGCATGGCTGGGGTGAACGTTGAACGTTAAACGGCAAGGCTTGCGACACGCTTTGTTACACCCGATGCCGAATTAGCCGATCTGCCGAAGGCATCAATTTCCCACAACGCGTCGAACACTACTACTACTACTAATAGTAACCACCACCAGTGCATGTGAAGGATCATACTGAGGAGGCGCCCACACCGTCCAAGCACAGGAGTTATCTCTGTGAAGATGAACCATTATCTGTACACCAGGAAAATGACAGGGGACTAGGCACGGAAAGCATTGGTACGTGCTTGATCCAGAATATCGTCTCAACTCGGCGGTTGAACCAGCAATCGCCGAGATGCCATTCTTCTTCTTCTTCGTCTCCAAACTAACCGATATCCATAGGAATACGAGCTTAACCATTAAAAAAGCAGCCGCGTTGGGCCCAACACACAAGGATGGCTGAGGCATGGAAAAGCATCCAATTTTTTCAAGATTGTGAGTACTGTGCTGCCCACCTGTTGAGCAGATGTAGAGTTGATGCCTATAGATCCCTCCTCAGCCATATCCAATCGCTGGCCGACTTATTACTTAGTTCCTGTAAAACCGGACTGGAGCGAACGGTTCACGAATAACGCCTCGGTTTTTCTGGATTTCAGATCAGATATATACGTGCCGAGTGCTGGTGGTATCGAAATCACATTGTGCCACTGTAATACCTCGTTGAATCGATGGTATGTTTTATTCGACGATTCACGTTCGCGTTGCTCATAGTCAATTGAGTTACTAGGTCGCCTACTTTATTTGTTCTGAGGATGTGACAAAATCCATCTTCTATCATGCATATATGGAATTCGTGACTAATGCTTCCCATCTTCTGCGCTGCCGCCGCCGTCAACCTGCGAGCACACCCTTGTAAGCGGTATTCTCGTGGGGTTGCTGAAAGACCTTGCTACACGGAGGTCTGACATGACCTCAAACTCATTCTCATGTCCGCCAGCGTCGAGACCTTCAAATTCCAAACGTACTGGGGCATCATAGCCGGCGTAGATGTGCCTGAGCGCCTCTATCCAAAGATGCCGGCAGCCCACCCAGGAGTAGTGGGGTTTCTTCAACGAGTTCGTGCTGACGAAACGGACATGCATCCAGATGTCCATCCGAGGTGGCATGTCGTTTTTCGTCAGGTTTCTTTCTCGGGCTCTTAGAAGAGCCGGCGAATTACCGCGATTTGTTGCAATGCGCGGCATATCATGTTGGTGTTATCCGTCTCTTTGTGTCGTTGTGGCTTACAGTTGGTGTTAGACCTTGACATTTTGTCGTGTTTGACTTGATCGATTGATTCGACAAGGATCTGCTTGTCTGTTGTTCCTTTGCAGCGCTCTGAATGATGTATGATGGGGGGCTTGATGGGTGTACCGTGTACTTCGTGCGCCTGAAGGGTGATAGAATCGTGTCTTCATTCATATATCCATACGACTGCGCATGGACGCGAGGTAAGTTCCCTCTCACTTTGAAACAGAACTATACCAATTGGCAGCAGAATGCTTGGTGGTAGACCCGGATCATCTGAAGTTCAGCGTCTTCCCCCGGAACTACTTCTGGAGATATTCTTCTCGTTTCTTGGACACGAACGATATAACGTGCACGACACCAAGGAAGGACCATGGGTGCTTGCCCAAGTATGCTCGAGATGGCGGATGGTGTTGTTGGGGTGTTCTATCCTATGGGCGCGTCTACGTGCTGAATGCAGTCCAGACAACTATCACAATTCTAAACTCCTCGACATGGCGCTGCTGCGTTCCGAAACAGCCGACTTGGATATCTACACAGACTCCCTGTCCCTTAATCGGTTCCCTGTACTCCTTCAACATTCCCATCGTTGGCGAGAGGCGTCCATAACGTTGTCCTCGGGGTGCTTTGAGGGCTTGCAGTGTGTGTGTCCAAGGTTGCAAAAGCTCACCTTGACACTGCTTCCGAGTGGAGTGCCGTCTGCCGCGGAACGCCAGGCGTCCTGCCATCGGTTTCTCCTCGCTTCAGCTTTGACGAACTTGTCCATTATTAACAAGTCGTCAGAGATATTTCCATCGCTCGACGTACCGTGGCAGCAGATCAGGCACCTCTCTGTCAGTGGTGTGCATTTGGTGGATCTTCTCTCGGTGGTCGGGCAGACGCCCTATTTGGAAAGTCTGGCCTATACCGTATCTGGTCGATGGCTCCCGTCGGATGGAGGTCAGGCGCGAAGCGCTATAGAGAGCGTCGTTGATTTGCATAATCTGGCAGTCTTGGAGAGCTCGGATCCCGCCATCTTGGGGTTCTTGAACATCCCTATGCTTCGGACGTTGAACCTCAGTAAAGGTTACCAGCATCACGCCATTTCGTTGATTCATTCCTTCCTTCACTCGCCGATCCAGCCTACCTATCTGCGCGCACTCTATGTCTACCAGGACAGTCATCTGTACAATCTCGGAGAAGCTTTGCGTGTGGCACATGGACTAGAGGAGCTGCATGTGTGCTTGGGAGAGTTTCATTACGCGTCTATATGGAAGTTCTTCTGGATGTTGACGCATTGCCCCGTTGATGCACCCCCTTTTTTACCCAAGCTTGCCACGCTCACCTTCCGGTTGGAGAGTGTGGCGAGCGAGGAGGAGATAAACTTTCTCATTCGGACTCTGGTTGAGATGATTGATTGGCGCGAGCGATCAAGGTCTCTACGCATCGTGTCCGTTGAATTTGTTGGGCAGAATTGTTTATGTCCCGAATCTATGGAACGGGTAGTCAAGTTGAGACACGCTGGTTTGGACTTTCGTATCAAGACTGGAAACGGTATGAGGACGTTCTCTTATTG
>QLPD01008407.1:1761-25109 GCA_003314085.1 Hymenopellis raphanipes
CCACGCAGTCCTCCTGACGAGCTCGCCCCCGGTGATATCCTCGCTGTCCAAGTGGTACAATATAGACAGAAGCTTTGAACGATGCCGACGCAGAGAAAACACGGCGCGGTCGGTTCTCCTATCCGCCAGAAAGACCCTACACCAGTAGCGAGCACGGCTCTGTGCCGTTCGCAGTGGAGAAAGAGAAGCCGACGACGGCGTGGGCGGAAAGACAAGGACATGCCTCAAAGGGCGTCTACGCCTCGATCCCGATAGCTGGCCTGGACATATAGTCTGGTATAGCGCCACCGCAGGTGATACACAAGCAAGAATATCTACGTCCTAGGGGATCCCGCCCACCAGACATCCTCGATGTCACCGCAATCCGTCCTCCTCGGACGGAGGACAGGTGCCGAATGCTCCTCTCCTGCTCACGAGACAACCCAACGCGTCCGTCGTCCGACGGCGAGGACCACGCATATCGTACAGGAGTCTTCCGTCTTTGCGACCTCACCGACTTAACCTTTCACACCTGTAACATCCCCTGTTCCAACAATCTCCTTATCCGCCTCGTAGATTTCTGAACATAGGTGGAACAACACCGACGGAGGCGGGAGCGACATCCGCAGGGGCGCCCATACAGCGGGACTGGTGCGGGAGCGATGTCCGGAGAGGCGGCGATAGTATGACCTAAAGCGGCTTCGATATGATATGAGGCGCGACGCGACATAAGGAAAGGCGCCCTCAACGTCGTGCGGTGTGGCGGGACGTGACGTGCGGAAAAAGCTGCGCACGATATCTCTAGCCAGCTTTTGCTGTCGTCCAAAGGCGAGGCGACCGCATTCCTCCTGCACTGAATCGCACCACACCAATCCCCAGTCCAGCGTCAAAGCAGTCGCTCGCCCGAGTAAACATGTCGCCTGAAAGCCAGTCCACCCTGGGGAAAGCTTGACGTCTTGCCCCTCCGCCAGCGTTCAATCAGTGAAGGGCTCCTTCGCTCAAGAGTATCCATAACGCTGGAATCGCAGACAGGAGACAGGAAAGAAGACGCATAAAGCGCTAGTGAAAGGGAGAAACGGAAAGGGATGGAAGGAAATTTGGGCGAGCGGAGAACGGATAGAAGCCGTTTCGGATAGATGTGTGAGGGGAGAAAGGACATAGCGTTCTCGACGATGATTGATCTGCCGTCTTTAGTGCAGGACGAATTGTGCCAATCCCGGGAGAACATGGAGGTGACCTAATGCAAAAATGTAGTCGCTGTGGCCTCGAGCATGCTTTTCTCCATATAAGACATCACAAGATATGCTCCCGACGCGTTAGTGCCTTTGCGATGATGACGGTAAATAGAAACTAGGACAACATTAAGAGTTGGAAACCAGCCATGAAGGAAAGCTTACGACGTACGATGGAGCCAACATGATGTTGCCATTGGCTGACATGAAGCCGAGAAGCACCAGTAAGACGGTACTGATTGTGATACGGGGCTGTGGTGGTGCGCTGAGCGTCGATTGTGAACTCGCTCCACTGCGCGATGGGAGGCAGATATTTGCGAGACGGATGGAGGCGACGACGTCCAGGTAGCAAACACCGTCAATCTGAGGTTGCAAGGGTATAAGCATAACCCGCAGAGAACATGGAGGTGATCCTGGACTACGTTCGCCAGCAGCGATAGTCGCAGCACGCGTTTTCGTATAGAAGACGATAGTTGAGGGGATTGTTAAGATGCGCAGAGGGTCCGTGAAGAGCCCGTCCTCGTCACCCGATATGGCGACGAAAAAGACATAGACGAGCGATTACAGCACGGGGCGCACGGTCAGATGGGATTAATCCAAAAAAGCCCATCCTGAAAGAAATGGCACACCTTGTTCTCTGCCTCTTGAATCAACGCTTCTACGTCCCATTAATCCATCTCAGCGACGACGCGGATATAGCCACGAAGATTGCGAGTCGTACGAGGGTGGAGGCGCAAAGAGAAGGTAGGTTCAAAATCCTGTTCTGTCCGGAAATGAGCACATCTAATTGACCCATTCAAAAGCAAGTTGACATACCCATTCTGCAACCCGTTACTCAAATGACAAGCAAGTCTGCGATTCGGGCCTGCCTGGACAAGCGCTCCGCCTAACTTATTCTTTCCCATCGAAAATCATGGCATCCGCAAGGTGTCCGTACGACCAAACTATGCTGGCGTGGATGGAAAGTCGATAATAATTCCGTGCGTGAACGACGAGGAGGACAGGTCAACATAGCGCGCAGTAAAACAAGTGGAAACCAATTTTGACTATGGCATTTGGTGGCAGGAAGGAAACCTGGAACGTGACAGTGACGGGATGTGACTGGGCTTACAGCACTTTTTTATCGTAGCATTGTCGGTATAAAGCGAACATAGCATGTAAGACATCGTCTCTGCGGCTAAAGGCGGATTCTCTCCGGGCGCTAACGTGCGAGCACCTCTGCAAGGACACGGGAATGACGACGTGTGAACAGAAATGGCGCTTGGGAGAGGGCCAATATCGAACATACCAGCAGCACGAACGCGCCCTGTCAGTGAAATCACGATTAGACAAACAACGCGGGCATGTAGGACAGTCGTTCTTTGCCCATCTTGATGGCGGGTTGGCGCGCAGGACGTAATAGTGCTATTGAAGTAATGAACAGGTAAGTCGCAGATGAAAGGGAACGACCTACCCTTGCATAGTAGTACAGTCCATACACAGGCCTCATTGGATGAGGTGACTACACACGACAGGTTTGGATCATGGCGTTTATCAGAGCGGGATTAACACACTCGATGACACTGGGCGAGGCGGACTCGAAATCGGAGAAGGCGGGAGCGACGCCTCATGGGACGCAGAGCGATGTGATAACAGTCATGCTCGATGTCAAGTTGGTGCTCAGGCCGGAGGCTGGTGAAAGAGAGGTGTGGACGCCATCTCTGGCTGCAACAAGGATGCACAAAGCTGGTAAGGTCGGACTGCATAGACAATCAAAGAGCAACCAATTCAAGCTTCGTTCATCCCATGATAGACCACCCGACTGCATAGCGCACCCTTCAACGATGACTATACGCGCCATTAAGATGACATTTCGCCTGTGCGTGCGCTCGACAATTTGGCCTTGCATGCAGACCACCTCCCTCACCGTCCTCAAATGAGGAAAACAGAGAAACCCTGCTGGTATTTCATCCCTTTCTGAGTGGTACATTGTCATACTTTTAACTGCGTATAAGGATTAGGAAAGTGTCACCACAAAGCTACGACAGCGGAACGTACCGGAAAACGATTCTACGCCTATCTACTAGTTAGTAGTACCCGTCTTCGTCGTTCTGTTTATTGCTGAGCCACGCTTACAGCACAATTCGCATCGGAAGTCATACCTTGTTTGTCGAAGCGGCCTCCGCGCCTCTCTATTTCATTCTCGTTTTCGGCAGCCTGTAGGACATGGAAGACCTATATTGGGGATAAATAAACAAACAACGTCCCTCCAAGGATCTCACATTTAGCACCACCTGTAAATGCGAGGCTTCGTCTAACTGATCTTCCGCCCACAGGAAACGATGCTGACAATACGAGCGAGGCTTGCCAAAAAGCACCTATTCATAGTAAACGAGGGACTAATAATACACAGCGTCAGCTGGTATAGCAGCTAAAAGGACGAGGGACGTACAGCATCTGTACATGGGACTAGTAGGAGATGCACTTCATGGATAACAAGGGCGCATGATCCGTCGCGTACATGGACAAGTAGCTTGAGCGGCCAAAGATATCCATCATGCGAAGTCCAGAAGGAAATAGCGACTAGAGAGTGTAGAAGACGGCTCGTGGTCGAGCACTGGCTGAAGATGAACTGCGCTTTAGAATAATGTCAGAGTACTACAGGAACCGTTCCGGCAAGCTCTTTCGGCGGCGGAGAAAATAACTATGGCCAAACGTCGCGTCACCCGGAGGGTCAAGTGTGCGGTTCGTCGAGGAGGTGAGGCAAGACACCCATTAGGACCATGGTGGCAGGAAGAAAAGACCAAAAAATGCTGGTGACACGATCATGTGATGTGACAATTCCCGAAACCTCGATCGTTTCATTTCTTTGTCTCCCCCAATCAACGAACTGAACACCTCTTTCGTGCTCGAGAAATAATCCGAATCCTAACGGCTACCCACTCACATTTATTACTTGATTTTTCTTTGGCGTTGTGGTTCTGTCAGGGCCGTCATACTCTCCTCAAGTCGCCAACGGTCTGAGGCTCTCAAGCCGGCTTCGGCGTTTGCGATAAGGAAAAATAAGTAATTGCTCATCTTGGATGTCAATAATTTTGTAGCTCTTCGACTGCTGTGGAGATGCCGGAGGCTGCCCTCCTTATAACACAGCCGCCAGTGGCAGTCGTTCCAAAGCGCTGGGTCCTCATGCCAATAACCAGTGCCCACAGCCACTTCGAAGCTCGGCATCTCGATTTCTATGTTCTGTCTATTTTCGTTTGGTGGCGTCTTCGCCATCAACAGCTTCTCCGGACAGATCCGGTCAAACATCCGGTGCAAAGCTGTCAAACCACACCTTTCATCCTACCCCCATCCTCTTTCGCCCGTACCAGCGCTAACGCGGCTACCAGCACCCAGAACCCCCACCGCACCATGTTTATCAACCCTACCACGATCGTATCTCTCATCGAACAATGCGTTAAAATTTACCAGTGCCTCAAGGACGTGAAAGAGTCTTCCACCGAGCGCAGCCGCTTCATGCGCGAGGTTCTGGCGTTCAAAGGCATCCTCACGGAGCTCCAAGAGCAGCTCCACGACGCAGAATTTACCCAGAATCCTTCATTGATGGCCCATCTAGCGCGACTCTTCGATCCATCGGGACCGTTCATCCCGTTGATGCAGAAAACCCTTCACGATTTGGAGAAGAAGCTGAAAAGAGGAGTGGACGAACATAAGACCGGCTTGCGCGCAACGGCGACGAAGATAAAGGCCGCTGTACTGTGGCCGATGGATAAGGGTGAAGTCGAGGCATTGCTTGCCGCTATAGAACGCCACAAGAGCTTGATTTCGTTGGCACTGGAGCAGGATGCGAGGTGAGTTGAACCGTGTCACGAGCGACAGTATGAGCTAATTACGTCCTGCAGTCACCTCGAACGCGAAATGCACAACATGGTCTCGGATATCAATGGGAAACTCTGGCATGTCGCGGAAACGGTTACCGACATCAAAGCAAATGTCGACACCCTTGGAGCTACAATCAGCGGTACGTCCAAACTCCATGCATATCTTCCAAGACTCACTCTTGTCATAAGCCGACGAACGCAGCAAGATCGCAAAATGGATCTCGAAGATCAGCTTTTCCGACTTTCACGCGGAGAACGCCCGGAAATGGCTGCAAGGGACTTGCCGCTGGGTACTGGAGAGCCCTGAGTTCCAGAATTGGGCAAGTAGGACAGCGTTGTCGCCTATGTTGTGGTGCTACGGTGACGGTGCGTCGGTCTGTTCTGCCTATTGGTATCCTAGCTGAATACAAGCAATCTCAGCGGGGGCCGGAAAGTCCGTTATCGCGTGAGTACCGTTGTACACACTCAGAATAATACTCATCATTTCAGTGCTATGATTGTAGAGCATCTGCAGAAGAACGCCGACAACATTGTTCTTGTCATCATCTGCCGCTATAACCAAAATCGCGAATACTTCGGCGAGACGCATGCCTTCATGTGCTGTCTTCTTCGCCAGTTGCTTCAACTTGACTCGGACGCATCGTCGATTATCCCACAGACTCTATTGGATCTCTACCGCAAGGACAGGCATCCCTCTGAAGATTGTATTCACACCCTCTTAATTGAGACAGCCTGCGCTGTTTCACACCCCATCTTCATCGTCCTTGACGCGCTCGACGAATGCCCTTTGGGTTTCGCTCTCGTAGCTGCTATTCAAGGCCTCGGAAGCGATTTCAATCTCCTCATTACCTCTCGCCGCGTCTTCTCACAAATAGAAGACTATCCATCTCTTCGTATTCGGGCCGCGGACGACGACATCCTTGCCGTTATCAATAACAAGATTCCCGCATTGCCTTACGTACGAGACAATGAGGATCTACAAATCGCTGTTCGCACAGAGGTCATCGCGAAAGCTAATGGCATGTTTCTGCTAGCAAGTCTAAAGCTATGGGAACTGGAGCATGATGTCACCTGTAGAGCAGATGTTCAAAAGGTGTTGGCATCCATTCCTGCCAGCTTAGATGATGCATATCACCAGATCTTTGAGCGCATTAATGCTCAAGGTGCCAGGATGAAGAATCTCGCTCATCGCACCATTATGTACATATCTGCACAATCTGACATCACTCTGAAGGACGTCAAAACCAGGGGCCAGAATCGAATTTATGACACTTGGTCTAACGGCACTCTGGAGTACTCTGTGCTCAGCCTCCTTCTTGCTTGTGAGCTCTCCACCTTGGAACCTGAATTTCAGGAAGATCGTATGCCTTCCTTATACGATATCATTAAAGCTTGTGGTGGCTTGGTTGCCATATCAGTTTTGAGTGTCTACGATCAAATGAATAATTCAGGAAAATGTGTGACACATCCAACTCTTTCATTTATCCGTATGTACATTTAGTTCTGAGAGTGCTAAGTATTACTAACATACTCTGTTTACAGACTATTCTGCGTATGAGTACATTTCTAGCTGTCAATCTTCTGGAATCCTTTCAGAATCATATGAATTGACATTTAAAATCTGTACCATTGCTCTGCGCTATATCAAGCCTTCTACTCCAAGTGATTTGCTATTTCTTTGGCTTAATCTTGCATCTTTTATGGATTCCAAACAATCACATGTTGTCCAATCTGTTTTGGGAGACTCAAACCTTGCTAAAATTATTATTCCATTTGGTGATTCTGGGAACATAGTCATTAGCCTGGCTCTGGCATATACTGGATTTTGTACGTCACGGCGGCTAAAAGCTTTTTTTGAAAAAATGGGCAGCAGTCTCACTACTCTTGATCTTGCTGCTGTCCTTGGACTTCCCAAAACATTTCAACTGGTAAAAAAAACAAAGGCTCCGGATAAGCATGAGTTTCATCGAGCGATAGAAATTTTGATCACATGTAATCATTGGGACCTCATTCATGAAGTTTGGGCATGCGGGGAGTATGATATTAATGCTTACTGCGAAAATATTGGGTCCACAGCTGTATGCGAATTGCTTATCTCTAGCAGCGACAACTGCCCTGAGGAACTTCGGCAGTCATTCCTTCAGCACCCGCATACCTCCCTGCATTGTCTATGTCATGATAGCCTGCTCGGATGTGTAATTGCTGGCTGGGATGATTGGAAATCTCATGTAACATTTGCGAACATGGTGATTATACTAGAACGCCTCTATTGTGCTGCGAATGATGGATCCTATCAGCAAGCCCGGATCTCCAGCATCTATCCTGCTCCGAGTCGTAGGAGATCCCGTCCCCCAGACATCCTCGATGTTATTGCAGTGTTCCTACAGAGAGCAGATATCGATCTTGATGCGGACATCACACAGATGGTCCCCCCTGAGATATTGCTCGGCTTGTTGATGTTGCCTTGGCAAAAATTATTGTGGTACTATGTGAACTGGAATGTTGATGATCATACTGAGAGGTTGAAAGCCGTACTACAACCTTATGCACGATGCTCCAATATCCCGAATATCTGTAGCATCAAGCATGTTCCCAATGCCGATGAACTTTCAGTCCTCATCCCCGCCAACGCAGCGCAAGTACATGGAATGCGGGGTACACTGAGTAATGTGGTCATACAACACCTTACCCCAGAAATTGCCAACCATATGCATTCTGTCGAAGCACTGAACTACGGTGGCATTTCTAACAGAGTGGAAACAGTGGAAAGAAGTTCGGGTATGTGTCATGTCGCTGCAGTCCTTCTTGTTGGGACCATCATCTCTTCTTTTCTTTATCTATGGGCATTAAATCGAGTTAATTAGCCAGAAGTACATAGTCTGTACACATATTGTGAACACCGAATTTGGATGAGAAGCGTAGTCTGAAGCAAGGATTTATTTGTTATCGATGTATCGGACCCTCTGTGAGTGTATGTTAATAATTGAGAATCATGTACAGACGGCATACATACCTGAATGGATCACAAGACGAATCACTTTCGCTCTCCGAACGGCATGCCTCTCCCCACTCTGCGCCATTGAGCCGACCGACGATAACAGAAAGAAGCTCCACAACGACAAACACGACAATCTGTATGGCGAGCTCAAGAACCAACTCGCGCGGCTAGTCGGGCGGCGGAGAGGCCATGAATACTCCTCTCCTACTCACGAGACACCCCAGCGTGTCAGACGACGAGGAACGATTGCACACGACTCTCCCGACTTTGCAACTCCGGCGTCAACCTAAGCCCTCACGCCCTTACCATTCCTTGCTCCTTGTCTATCAGCAATACGACCCGCAAGCACCTCGTGGATTTCTGTGAACATGTCACCGACGGAGGCGGGAGCGACATCCGCAGTGGCGGCGGGATCGACGTCGACTATGGCGCGAACGGTGCCCTGGGAGGCGGCAGTAATGTTACATAAAGCGGGCTTGACATGCGCGATGTGCCATCAGAAAGGGCGCCCTCAACGTAATGTGTTGCGCCGGGACGTGACTTGTGAAGGAAGCTAGACGGAAGCCAGCCCGCCAGCAAAGCGTCTCCGAGGTATCAGTCGGTGATTGATCTGCCAACGAGACGATGGATGACGATACGGTGACAACCCGCAGAGAACATGGAGGTGATACCAGACAGCAGCGGTAGTCGCTGCAGGCTTGTATGAGCATGGGAATACACTGTTTTGTATGGAAGCCGATAGTTGAGGGACAAGGAATAGACGACCAGGCGCGCTGTCATATGGGATTAATCCAAAAAAGACCATCCTGAAAGAAAATGGCACACCTTGTTCGGTTTCTCTCCCTGCCTCGTGAATCAACGTTTCAACGTCCCGTTAATCCATCTCAGCATAGCCATGAATATCCATTTATGAAGGCAAGTCGTAGGAGGGTAGAGGCGCGAAGAGATGGTGGCGGGAGAGCATCAGCAGCGACCGAGATCAACGCCGACTGGTGCGGGAGCAGTCTCCAGCGGGGCGGGGATGACGTTATATAAAGCGGCCTCGAATTCATACGTGACGTAACAACAGGCGGCTTCGTGCGAGGCGGCGAGAGGTGAGGTGAGTTCAGAAGGAAGCTGCGCGAGGGGATCTCCAGCGAGTTCCAAAGCCAGCCTCTGCTGAAATGAATCCACGCCGAATGAAGACGAGGCGCGTGCTTTCCTCTCAGGAAGCATCCCAACGAATAACACGGAGAGCCTTCCATTCTGGCTGACCCCCTCCTCAGTCGTTCAATCCGTTTTAACGCACCCAGCCACTGTGCTCCGAGCGATGAAGACGTTATATACAACCTCCAGTAGAATGGCAGTCCCAGTTATCTACTGGTCATGCATGATGGACACCAGAGTCGTGGACATGAGGATCTTTGAGGTGTTCGTCGGTTCCACCGCCAGCCTCTTCAACAGGGCGGCGTCTTTGTGGCATGACGGTGAATTAAGCGCCCGTGGTAGTAGACGTGGACTCGGAGGACAAGACCAGTTATGCAGACGCGCGCGAAACCCGAAATGTGAACAGGCCATCATGTAATCCTGGGTATCGAACGAGATCCGTGCCATCAGAGTGACAGAAACGGCCGGCGCGACGTGTCGTAGGGAGGGGAATGAAAACGGATGGCGAGCAATATGGGCGAGTGGAGAACGCATGGAATCCGAATGTTCCAAATAGCTGTGTGAGGGGAGAAAGGACGCCCGCATCGCCTACATTCCTTATACAATCGGCCGATATAGCCTTAGTCGCCGTCTGAAAGAAGTGACAGAGATGAGAGGAAATCAATATCAAGCGCAAAGCGCTGACTGCCAGGCCGGTAGCATTCGAGCAGAACATCTATGCGCGTCGTATTTCGCTCGACGCTGGACATTGAATACGCCGACACGGCAAGCCTTCGGGATTTCATGGTCTCACGACTATTTGGCAGAGCTGGACGGCACAGATGCATGCGATAGGCAAGGCCAACGTCGATACACATGCACATGATGGTGAATATACTGGGCGACGAGCCGCCTTCGTGCCATGTTGGGCGGACGAGCGGCGTCGGAATGTCTGGGGAGCTCGCCGCTATTCGAGATGAGGTATACTCGACGTTGTACATGGGGAGTCCTGTGAAAGTCCGGGACAAGGCCGACTTGGTAACCTTGAATACGTTGGCGCGCATTTGTACTGCTTCGGGTACATTTGGAATCGGGAGGGCGGTGTACGGCCATGCGATGAATGCGAAGCTAATGGAGAGGACGATGCGCACGCGGAGAGTGATGGCAAAGACGCGAACGAGTTGGCAATCGGGCTGTCATAGGGGATTAATCCAAAAAGCGATGTCTAAGCAAAGACGACATGCCTTGATCATAGCGCGATGTTCTCCTGCTGCTCTCGTCACCCAACATGTCCAGAAAGGAT
Organism: Hymenopellis raphanipes; assembly: GCA_003314085.1. NCBI lineage: Eukaryota > Fungi > Basidiomycota > Agaricomycetes > Agaricales > Physalacriaceae > Hymenopellis > Hymenopellis raphanipes. Next base: position 12,259 of record QLPD01008407.1, read on the forward strand.
AAAATCTATTGCGGCGATGGGGGCAGAAGATATCCATGGAGACCCATTTTATCCAGATACAATTCCCAGGAGGCAGGAAATATGAGAGTCAAAGCAGATTGTAAATACTATTTCAGAAGTGAGCCATATTTTAAAACAATCCGAGAACAAGCTGACATACACATCATGATACGCGCTAAATTGAAGTCGCCGACGTGTTTGCGACCGAGTCCTACTTGGACAAGAAATCCGCCGAATAATTTATTTCCATCCGCAATCGGCCCAGGACTAAAATCGAGGTGCCCAGAAAAAATAAGCCACGAAAACACACGGTACCACTTCACGTACACAGCTTTCAAGTAAAAGCTAAGTACAGGAACTTCGCGCCCATGACTCCCCGGTAGTTGGCCGCCAAATAGGATATCGCGTTGGACGCGTACTGTCGACACCGGTGAGGACCAATACGGCGCAAAACACGACTCCGTAATAAGCAATTTAAATGCAGTGATAAGCGGGCAGTTTGAAGGAGATTGGTAGGACATTAATGAATAGCATCATGATGGTCAGGAAACAGAAAGTAGAGTAACGCGTCACGCGTGACTGGTCTATCCAAGGCATTTTTGACTTTTACCACTTGAAGTCTGTTGCTCTTCTTCTATTCTTTTTCACGAAGAAGAATTTTTTCGAGACGTGGTGTGCTCAGCAAGGTTTTCGCTCCGTCTATATCAGTCATTGCGGCATTTAGGTGATACACTTGGTGGCGCCAGGCCACCTTTCGCGCTGCTAGTGCCAGGAAATCGAGAACTATCGGCATCTTCGAATCATGAAGCAATCCATGTCAATGGTTGACTTTGATGTTGATGTCTTCTCCTCTTCTTGTACATACTGTATACTAGAACTACACACTTGACATTAGATACTTAGGGAAGCTAGGCAGAAATACAGACTTGGATACTTACTAACAACTCAGGCCAAGCAACCTCCACCAACACCTTCAATTCGACTACAGTACTTACAAGTGTCTAACCCTCCGCGGATAACACGAAGCATAACTGTACCCGTGAATAGCGATGTACGCATGTATACCGGCGAGTCCGTACGGATATCTCCCATGTACTAAGTATGACACAAAAGACATGGCCCTTGTCCGTCCATATAAGTAGGGTAAGCAGCGTGTCGAAACTCGAGCGCCCCTACAAACAGCATGAACACCTAAAGGTACGCGTCCTTCCCGATAACGGCAGACTGACGGGTCGTCCTTCATAGCGCATGCGCGCGCCCGTCTTGATGACGAGGTGGTACCCCGAAATGTCAAACGGAGTGTAAAACGGGATCACAGACGAGGTCCGTGCTACGGAAGTGATGAACGGAAAGAAGCCGTAGATGAAAGGAAACACCATACCGTTGACCAATGACCATGGACGGCGTAATAATACGATGCATATCCTGCCCTAATGCACTCAAGTAACTGACTATGTATACTCGAGAGGTCAGATTGGGTCGGTGCCGGACAACAGAGAAGTGTTCTTCATGTGGGTAAGGGGATGTATAAGTCAACCAGACAATTATGTGCATGTTACCTTGAAGCAGCACCGGGAGCCGTCGGAGAGCTAAACCTGGTAAAAGAAAAAAAGCCTGAGTAGTCGATGCTTGAGAAGTACCTGAATCCAGAGCCGAAGGTGGATTGACGGGTGTCCGCTGAGGGGCATAGCATAAGTCGCCAGTCGTTAGATAGAACGTCCAGCGTTAGTCTACATATACCTGGTGTCAGCGAGCGATCCATTCAAGTCTGTATGCTACGCTTTGATAGCTTTGCCCACGTCTCGTATATAAACGTTCCAGGAAGCGTCAGGCAAGGTTCGATCCATCACTGTCCGAGGTCGCTTTCTGAGAGTAAAGTCGCTGATTTTGTAGGAAGTGGACCGAAGGCCGAATAGAGAGGAATATCCACTCATAGGCGGCGATAGGGAATCAACCATGCTAACCGAGGAGGATGGACAGGATACCCATCATCGGAGACCATGATGGTGAAAAGGAAGAAGTGACGCGATCAGGTGACATCACCCGGTTCAACAGTCTCTCCAGCTTTCCCCTTCTGTACGAAAACGGCACGTAACCTCTCTTAGGGTCCTTCTAGCTTCCGTCCCTCTGGACCCTTTCCTCTTTGACCACGACCACGATGTTGTCGGTCGCTGCCTCTTCCTCAACCGACAAGTTTTCCAACCCCCCGCCTCGCACAGCGGGCCTCGCCGAAACATGGGCCTTTCTGAGCCCCGCTGTCGACCATATCATGACCAATCTCGAGGCCGGTTTGTCCTTTCCCAACTACACCAATCTATATACGGCAGTGTATAACTACTGCACGGCGCTCAAGATGCTTGGTATGGGCGCCAATCCCGACGCCAGCCGCGGTACGTGTTATTTTGCGTGCGCGAGACGGCGCTAACGACCTTCACAGATGGAGGATCCGGTCTCTACCACAAACTAGCGGAATACTTCGCAATTCATTTCGCGCCGATGAAGCAGGTAAGTTTGTGTTCGTCGTCTCTAGTGGCGTATCATTTACATATCGGCCCTCAGGCTGCCGCCTCGTTGCAGGATGAGGAACTCTTGCGGTACTACGCCGCTGAATGGACCCGCTATACAACTAGCGCCGACTGGCTCAACCGGGTTTTCACGACTCTTAACCGAGAATGGGTGAAACGACAACAATACGAGGGTAAAAAAGACATTTATCCGGTCTACACGGTCAGTAGCTTCAGCAACTCATCTCCTCCTGATACCTTATCTTCTTCACCAGCTCGCGCTAATGCAATGGAAATCACAATTCTTCGTCCACTTACAGAAAGACAATTCGAAACTCACCAGCGCCGTCCTGCGTTTGATCGAACGCCAGCGGAACAGAGACGTGATAGACCAAGACCTTCTCGAAAAAGTCGTACTCTCGTTCGTATCCCTCGGTCTCGACAATACCGAGAATCCATTCCCCCAGGCCATCGGGCTCTATTACAAACAGGAGTCGGAGGCTTTCCTTGCCGAGAACGCCGTGTCCGAGTATCTGAGGACGACAGAGGAGCGGCTGAGGAAGGAGCTGGATGATGTTGGGCGTTATCTTCACGCAGAGACGCGCAACGCGGTGATCACGGAATGCGAAGACGCTCTCGTCCGCCAGCACGCTCAGTTGACGCTGGACAGCTTCCAGCAGCTGCTCAACAACGACCACGACGAAGATCTCCAGCGCATGTACGCTCTTTTCGCGCGTTTTCCTGACGGTCTGGAGTCGTTGAGGAAGATATTCGAGGGTCACGTCAAACAGGCTGGTCTGTCCGCCGTTTCCAAGATTGCCGGGGAGAGTGCTCCCATTGATACCCTGGATCCCAAGGTCTACGTCGATACTTTGCTCGAGGTGCATTGCAAGAACTCGGAGAGGATTACGCGGAGCTTCAGAAGTGATGCTGGTTTCACCGCGAGTTTGGACAAGGCGTGTCGAGAGTTCGTTAACCGTAATGGTGTGACCGGATCGTCATCGACGAAATCGCCCGAACTCGTCGCCAAACACGCGGATATGTTACTTCGGAAAACGAACAAGATGGCAGAGGAGGAAGATTTGGAGGGCGCTCTTGACCGCGTTGTAAGTTCAAGTTGCTCTCTCATTTTTGACATCTTCTTTTCTCATTCCTCCCCAAGATAATTGTTTTCAAGTACCTCGAGGATAAGGACGTGTTCCAGACATTCTACACCACCAAGCTGTCGAAGCGCTTGATTCATGGTGTATCTACCTCGGACGAAGCGGAGGCGAACATGATCTCCAAGTTGGCAGAAGCGTGTGGTTTCGAGTATACGAACAAGCTCCAGCGCATGTTGACCGGTACGCTCTTTGATTTCCAGTATCCGCCGTTCTCATTTTGTTTCGTAGATATGAGCCTGAGCAAGGATCTCACGGACTCCTTTACGCAGAGGATGGAACAAAGCCACAGCGACATGGAAATCGATTTCAGCGTCATGGTTCTCGGCACCAACTTCTGGCCGCTCACCCCGCCAAACCACGACTTTGCCATTCCCGCCGAGATCATCAGCACGTACGAGAGGTTCCAGGAGTACTATCGGCGCAAGCATTCGGGACGCAAACTGACTTGGCTGTGGAACTACTCGAAGAACGAGCTGCGGACGAATTATCTGGACCAGAAGTACATTCTGATGACGAGCGCGTATCAGATGTCCGTGCTGGTGCAGTACAACAGACACGACACGTTATCGATGGACGAACTAGTGGCGGCGACGTCTATCAGCCCGGATATCTTGTCCCGGGTGTTGGGGCTCTTGGTCAAAGCGAAGGTCCTCATCAACGATGAGGAGGATCAGTACGATCTGAACCCAGGTATGCAGTAATACGTTCCGTCGTCTCGAACGAATCTCACACTTTAGCAACAGGATTCAAGTCGAAGAAGATCCGTGTCAACCTCAACCAGCCGATCAAGACCGCTGAAGTCAAAGCCGAATCTTCCGACGTCCTCAAGGCTGTCGAAGAGGATAGGAAATATGTAATTCAGGCTACCATCGTTCGGTAAGGGCCCCCTTCCCAATCTATGACGAGACTGATCACGCCGACGTCGTTGGTCAGCATTATGAAGGCGCGCAAGACGATGAAGAACCAGGCCTTGATCCAAGAGGTCATTTCCGATATCTCTCAACGCTTTGCTCCCAAAGTCCCGGACATTAAGAAGGTACACGTCGTTCTTTGTGCTCCATGTACGGCATCTGACTTTTTCTTTGAAAGGCGATAGAGACACTATTAGAGAAGGATTACATGGAGCGTGTTGATGGACAGACAGACACGTTTGCCTATGTCGCGTAAGTTTTCGGTTCTCTTTCACCCTGCTAGTTGTTATCGTTCGTTGTCGTTGCATGTCACCATTCCGCATCATATATTTAGCATTAATACATTCGCACACCCTCCTTGATTTATTCAACAGTAAACTCCAAAACAACAAGAACAACTACAAGAAACAAGTAGTAGTACAAATCAAAGGGAGAACAGCATCCTTCGTTGCTTCAACTCAACTCCGACAGCCTCTGGAAGTAATCCATCAGCTCAACGGGATCACGCTGCACTCCTCTTCGTCTCGAACCTTCCTTGTCTAAATCATCTTTTTCTCGATGCGGCGCCCACTGTTTCTCAGGATCCAATCCCACCATACGTCGCACCAACCCAAACTCATTATCATTAGCACATGTCGGCAACGCCACAAGCTCGTCGTCATCACCATAGATCGTGTAGAACTCTCGATCATCAACCATGGACTGGGCCTTTGCAAAGCTCGTGATTGCGTCCAAGGCGTACTCGACCTTCCCACCTTTGTTGAAGAAGTACCTGGTCTCGCGTGAGTAGGCTTGGCGCGCGCGAGAAAGAACAGTCTCCACATTGAATGGAGACGCACGCTTGAGGATATCGTACGAGGCACGGAAGACGGCGGCGAAGCCACGGTAGAAAGAGAGATAGAACTTGGAGTAGAGCGCGGGCGGAATAAAATCCGCGTGGTAGGTAGAGTCGATGTCAAAGGGGTGGAGGGGTATTCGTTTCTTGAATGAATACTTCGCCTCCCTCGGCATGGCCTCCATACTAAATTCAGCTTGTACTGTGATCCAGCAATTAGAAACATGGTTACATCTTGGGAAACGTACAGACCTCTGAGCTGGAAGATCATTCGAGGCGAGAGCCATCCGCCAAGGCACCGTCCACAAGTACATCCGTACTTGTTCTGAGTGAGATAATCCTGAACAGTCGCGCATCCGATATCCGCCCTCATCGCGATCTTCACCGCGTACTCCAGCAACAAATCATTATCTGCGTATCCGTCCCAGCTCACCTCCATGAACTCACGCCCGTTCACCAAGTTATCGCGAAGTAGTTCCAGTGGTGTAGCTCCATCAGCGTTGTGATGGTTCTGAAGGTCTCCAACATGGCCGAGTTCAAGAAGCGTCTTGAAGGCAATCGCATTCTTCGCTTGCACCGCGACGTGCATAGGTAGAAAGCCCACCTCATCGGGCGCATAGAGGGACCTCGGATCGGCTTCGTGGGCATGGCGGATGACTTGTGCTATGGAGTCGGACATGTCTGAGAGGATGGCGCAATGCATCGAGAATTTCTCCTGACGTTCACGTTGAATGTTGTCTGAGATCTCGGACGGGCTTTGGCCGCTGGCGAGCATCTCGTGGTAGGAAGGCTGGGGAGGCAGAGGGAACTCTTCCCTGATGCTTTGCTGCACATCATCGGAAGCTAGTATTCGATGGGAAGGATGTGCGGGGTCCAGACTGTAACCGAAGAACTGTGTGCGTCCTATTCTTCTGAATCCGTTCTGCGTCAAGTAAAGTCATTAGCACATAAATGCATGTCCTAGCTTAGAAATCTACCTTGCTGAAGAATGTCTTTGGTGCTGCCCTGTCTTTGGTGGACGGCCAGCAAATGATATGAGATATTTGGGATTTGTACTTCGATTGAATGAGTCCTTGTAGTAATTTCGAACCGATTCCTTGACGGTGGTACTTGGAGAAAGTTATACAGAGCTGCGATAATCCAGCATGGAAAGGCTTACCTCCTCCTTCACGGTAATGTCTTTGATATAAGCAAGAACATCCTCATTCAGCTCATCACCCCAACAGCCAGTGCCGCTACGATATCCAGTCTTGATCCGGGGTTTCAGGAGTCCGTTTTTGTCAAAAAGAGTAACAGAGGATTCATGGAGTTCCTGGCTTTCTTCGTCCATCATCACGAGAAAGCCACCATTTAGGATGCGCCGATAGATGAAGTATGCAGACAGAGTGGCGATCTCGCCGAGCGCAGGATCCGTAGCCTTCCCGCGAAGAGTTTGAAGCTTCCAGTTCTCATGGCCTGGTTCGAACATGAAAGAGCATACCAAGCCATTGAATGAGGTCGACATGATGGCGTAACGAAAGTGCAGGTCCCATCTGTATTGCACTTGAGGTCGTCACTCCATATGATCGTATCACTGTCACGTCTTTGCTGCCATAAACATTCGCATGGATTTAAACAAGAGCCACAATCATTCATGGGGGTTCATTTCTTCAGCAACGTTCCAAACGGTTTGCTCGTCCTGTACTGCCCACCGTTCTTCTCCAAGTATGTAGGTATTGCCTGCGTCATCAGCGCCAAGGTAGGTTTGATACTGACTTGAAATGCTACTCAAAATTAGTCACGGCCGGTAAACAATCCAAGAACAACACACAGTAATTTGTCTCCACCTAGTTAGTCATAAGGTCCCAACCTAAGGCTATGTAGGGGAATCGCCATCGTAAACGACGGAGACGAGATAAAATATCTACCGTACGAGCAATGTCTGAAATCGGAGAGAACTAGGAGCATATATATGACTATTCCTGCGCGCCGTCTTCCAAAGCATTCACCCCAGAAATGAGATTTCCGAACATGCGTCGAACAACACCGACGGAGGCGGGAGCGACATCAGCAACGACCGGGATCAACGCCGACGTGTGCGGGAGGCGTCTCCAGTGGGGCGGTGATGATGTGACATAAAGCGGCCTCGAATTCATACATGACGTAACGACAAGCGGCTTCGTGCGGGGCGGCGGGAGGTAATACGAAGAAAACTGCGCGGGGAGGATCTCCAACCAGTTCCAAAACCGGCCTCTGCTGAAATGAATTCTCGACAAATAAAGACGAGGCGCGCCCTTTCCTCTTGCTCAAAAAAGAACCCCAACAAATTACACGGAAAGCCTCGCCAGCGTCTCAGTGGTCTCCGATTCTGGGCGATCCGTAAAAAAACAGCACCCAACCATTCCGCTCTGAGCGATCATTGACGTCCAGTGGAACGGCAGTCCCAGTTGTCTGCTAGTCATGCATGATAGACACCACGTTTAAGCTGTGAGATGTTCGTCGGACACAGCGCCAGCCTCTTCAACAGGGCGGCGTCTTTGTAGCATAACGGTGAACTAAGCCGGCCGTGTCGTAGGTAGTAGTCGTGGGCTCGGAGGACAAGACCGAGTATCTGGCCAGTGGAAAATTGGAAGCACTAGACGCATAACTGGACCTGACCCCTGGTGGGTGATGGAGGGAGCATACTTGCGTACTAATTAAGCGTTAACCATTTGACATAAGTTATGAAAGAGAACGTACAATAAGCGTGGAGGATAACGACGCTTCGGCGCCGCCTATCGCAATGACGAACACGATTTCTCCAGTTCCGTATCCGCTGCGGCCATCGAAGATCAATCAATAGCCCAAGCCTGGAGTGTCGCCATATGCGCCTAGATGACGGGATGGTAGATGTCAGTCGACTTGATGAATATGGCGGTGGACGTCAAGGAAGTGCCGTCGACTATCTCCGTCAAGACCAGCTGCCGCCGCGGAATATGTGGTCCAAGACAACGCGGATCATAAAGAGGTGTACCAAAAGTATACGCCCTGGGTATGCATTAGGGCGGGGACGACAGTTCGCTAAACAGGCTCCTCTCCACGTGGGCAGAGCGCACACCAAGCCTGCCAGTGTCCAGGTCACGGTGACCGTCTATGCGGGTCCAGATTCTGTCCGGCGCTGGCATCGAATACGTCGACGCGGCAAAGCCTTGGGATTCCATGGCGTCACCGTGCGATTCGGCAGAGCTGGACCCATGCGATGAAGGAGAGGCCAATATCGATACACATGAAGAAGCTGGGGAATGAGCTGGGTGACGCGCCATGTTGGGTGAGGGAGTGCCGTCGTACGATAAAAAGCCAAGTGACTGTAGAGGACGAGCGCAATGACGACTCGACTATCAATCGTAATGTCCGGGGAGCTCCGCGCCCTCCTACTTGGAATTCGCCCATTGAAGACGATAACATTCGAAGTACATGACCACCCTGGCCACATCGACGTCCTCGCGATGATGACGGTCAAATGAAGACTAGAGGAACCTTAAGAGTTGGAAACTGGTCAAGAAAGAAAGCTTACGAGGCATGGTGGGTCCAGTAAAGTGCTATGATTGTCAGCCCGCCGGACATCTCGACGTCATTGCAGGCCAACTGGGGCTCTTAGTCGAGCGGAGGGGACGTGACGAATGCTCCTCTCCCCACGAGACAACCCAACCCGTCCGACGGCGCTGACGACGCACATCATACAGGAGTCTTTCGTCCAACAACCTTCCCCACTAAGACCTTAAGCACCTCGTGGATTCCTGAGAATATGTGGAACGGCACCGAAGGAGGGAGGGAGGGGGCGACATCGGAAATGGCGCGCCTATACGGCGGGGCGCGGAAGCGGTAGCGTGTGAAGCGACGAGATGTTACATAAAGCGCGCTCAACGACATGCGGTGCGGCAGGACGTGACTTGTGAAGGAAGCTGCGCGCGAGAGGATCTACAGCGAGTCCCAAAGCCAAACTTTACTGCGATGGGTCCGTCGATGAAGGCGAGGCGATCGCTTTTCTCCTGCATTCCATCGCAGACCCGATACAGCGTCTAAACGGTCTCCCACCCACTTGGCTAACCCAAAGCTTTTCCACGTCTTCGCAAGCGTTGAAGCATCGCACTTGCTTCTGGTAAATACAAGGACGACTCCATTGCTTCTTCGCTCGAAACGCGAAATCCGCAAAGACGTCTTGCAGAGGTCCGCGTGCGACGCAAGTGAAGGAGGTGGAAGAAACCAGGGAGAACCGAGAGTGGATGGAACCGAGAGTGGATGGAAGCCGAGGGTTCCAAAGTGCTCGTCAGAATCAGACAGATTGATCTGCTGCCTTTATTCTGGGATGTCGTAGTATCACCACTTATGGTGGCAATCCGGGGAGAACATACTGGTGACCCTGGGCGACGTTCGCCAGGAGTGGGGGTATACGCTTTTCCTTGGGGTGACGCGAAGGTAGATGCGTCCAAATGCGCCTGAAAGCGAGGCCAATGAAGAGGATGGTGAGTATGCACGGGGTGAAGGAGTACGTGTGAGTTCGGCAAGAGGCTATCATCTGTCGAGGGATTCCTGTCATTAAAATAAAGTCCTGCCAGAAAGAAGACGACGTACCGATTTCTAGACGCAATTCTGATACACGATTTCTTCCCCCTCATCAATATCCGGCTCGGCGACAGCCCGAATATATCCAGGCAGTCCCATTTTTTAATCCATATACGATTCCAAGAAGGGAGGAGGGGAAAGGGGGAGGTGAGAGGAAATATCAGAGTTGAAGCAGGTTGTAAGCACTACCATCCAGGAATAAGCCTTATTTGATAAACAGTCCAGAGAATAGGCTGACATACCTATTCTTCAGCGCTAATTGGAGTAGACAACGAGTCGGCGACTGAGCCATAGATGGACAAGCAATCCGCCGAGTGATTTCATTCCATCCGCTGTGGGTAGCCGAACGGTATCCGTAGCGCCAGCATCGATGCAGAGTCCATAACAATTTCGTTCCCGAGTAACGTAGAGGAAAGCGCAAGCCGGGAAGGTGAGGAGGAAAGGGTGGACACCATTTAACACTATGGCATTTGGTGGCAGGAAGCAAAGCAGGAGCGTGACAGTTACGCCATCCGTGACACACTTTCATTTCTTCTGCTTCCTTCAATAGGAATACTTTGAACACTACCAATTCTCATCGAGTTATATCCTGGTCAATTTTCTCGCTCTTTCTATGTCCTCTGGCTCATCTATCCATGGTATGCTTGACAACCGACTTTTTCGAGGATCGGAACTTGCGCAACTACATGGAAACGCGATGCGCTCTGTATTATACCTTCTACGAAAGTAATATCATCCTGCGATGGTCAAGACGACTCTCCTTGCTCTCTATTTTCTCCGATGGAATTACTAGTACTATGCCGTTCGTTAAACCTTCCTGTACGTTTCGGTTCTCTCGGCTAATACATGGAACTCACTTCGAAGGCAGCCAGAGAGACACTGCGTGTATTGCGAAATCATCAGGTAACGAAGCTGGTTTTTCTATCCAGCCCAGTCGTTTTGGAGGCGTTCCGGATGGGAGGCGAGGGCACACGGTACATGCGAACCGATACCAGGAGCAAGCTTTGCGGACCTTCCGTACAGATGAATGATAGAGAGGGTTGAACTGTAAGAAGAGCGTCCCGCACCCAAATCACGTCGTCAAGATGTGCAAGGCTATACGAAAGTGAGTCTCACGTCCGCTCGGCGGGTGGAATGAAACGATGCCGTTAACGCTCTACTTCATCCGTCCTGTCTGGCGCCCGGCCTTTCTGTCTCCGTTAACACGTTCATATGGATCCTGACATGAGGCTTCAATACAAGTGGAAATGCTTGTAAGTTCATCGAGACAAAGTTCTTCAACGGCGGCTGACCAGACTTGTATGCGGATAGGCTTTATGTTGCGCTTGAACAATATTCCAGCGCTAAACAATATGTGGGTCCCGTTGTGGTTGCATCATCATCTCTGTACATACCGTTCTAACAGCGTAACTCATGCCGTGAACACTCCTTCGTTTAGCGCTTGGTCTGTATTTCTACGTTGGCGCGCGCTAATGAATAGGGACTTGAGGCTTTTGTGCTATATGCACGCGTGGGACCAGTATCCAATGGAAGAACGTTGCCTCAACCAACGCACACACATTTGTATTGAAGCCTCGTATCCGGATCTATCTGAACGTCCTTCATTCATTTTGTTTAGTGTCCGGTCTTTCTTTCTACGTTGACAAGCGCTGAAGGATATGGACAGGAGGCTTTTGGACTGTGCACGCGTGGAACTAATATCGGAAGAACGGGGCTTCCGTCCCTCAGAACTCTTTCTTCTTTGACCACGACCACGATGTTGTCCGTCGCAGCCTCTTCCTCGACCGACAAGTTTTCCAACCCCCCGCCTCTCACAGCGGACCTCGACGAAACATGGGCCTTTGTGAGCCCCCATGTCGCGAATATCATGAATCTCGAGGCCGGTTTGCCCTTCCCCAACTATCCCAATCTATATATGGCAGTGTATAACTACTGCACGACTGGACACGGTACGTGCCATTCTGCGCACACAAGATGACCTTGACAGCAGGAACCAATCTTGTAGGATGCAGGCTCTACCACAAGCTAAAGGAATACTTCGCAATACATTTTGTGCCGTTGAAGCAGGTAAAGTGGTATTTGTCGTCGTCTCTAGTGTCGGATCATTTATCCACCATCAGGCTGCCGCCTCGCTGCAGGACGAAGAACTCTTACGGTACTATGCCACTGAATGGACCCGCTATACAACTAGCGCCAACTACCTCAACTGGGCGTTCACGGCTCTTAACCGAGAATGGGTGAAACGACAACGATACCGGGGGAAAAAGGACATTTATCCGGTCTACACGGTCAGTAGCCTCGACAACCCATTATGTCCTGATGCCTTATCCGCGTCACCAGCTCGCGCTAGCGCAATGGAAATCACAATTTTTCCTGCACATTCAGAACGACAATTTGAAGCTCACCCGCGCTATCCTGCGTCTGATCGAACGCCAGCGGAACGGAGACGCGATAGACGAGGAGCTTGTCAAGAATGTCGTACTCTCCTTCGTGTCTCTAGGTATCAGCAAGGAATGCCTCGACATCTACAAGGATCACTTTGAGACTCCCTTCATCCAGGCGACTGAGCTCTACTACAAAAAGGAGTCGGAGGCCTTCCTTGCCATGAACACCGTATCCGAGTATCTGAAGTTGACAGAGGAGCGGTTGAAGGAGGAGGAGGATCGTGCTGCGCGTTATCTTCATACAACGACGCGCAGGCAGTTGATCGCGAAATGTGAAGATGTTCTCATCCGCCGGCACGCTCCGCTGATGAGGGAGAAGCTACTCGACCCCGACCAGCTCGACCCCGACCAAGACCAAGATTTCCAGCGCATGTATGCTCTTTTCGCGCGAATTCCTGACGGTCTGGAGTCGT
>QLPD01008410.1:0-19723 GCA_003314085.1 Hymenopellis raphanipes
GCCTGTCATTGAGGTGGAGGGCAATAGCACCGGAAGTGATATGGACGAAGCTGCCGAGCGACGGATATGGGGTACTGTGAGGATGATTGGAGGCGGTATCGTTCGATGGACTCTTGTAAGTTGAGCAATGCAAGTTGGTCTTCCGTTGTAGTAACCATCTTTTTTTAGACCTCGGCTGAGCCGGATACTGATGATCCCGAATGGATCACAGAAAGTGTGCAGATGGGACATCCAGGTAGCGCTATGGGATTCATGGGTCTTTGGACTGGCGCTCTGCATCAGAAGACTGATCCTGTCGGGCCTTGTTGGGCTTGGAAGGTGAATTGATCGCACGGATGGATGGCAGAAGAAACTTTTTTGTATTGTAACAGGTACTTTACTTAGATGTTGAGTTCGATCTTATATGATTTTTCATTCAGCTGTCTTGGTGCCATTCATCATGTTCATCCAATTACGCCAACGCCTGTACTGCCGCTCAAATACTCTCTAAATTCGCGGTGTCGTCAAGCCTGTGTGACATCTAATCGGCATGTGAGCGATGGAAACTCACGTCGTACTAAATGGTCAACGAACCGTTCTGGGTTATCCTCATGTCGGAGTCCGTTTGCGTTCCACCGCGAAGCCGTCCTCATCAGAACACAAGTCGGTTGCGATGACTAGCGTGGCGTTGGAGAAGATGTTGCTTTCGCGAGGACCTGGGCGCCCATGCGGCTGTTGATGCTGGAGGTGATGTTGTTGAAGACGCTGTTGTAGAAGTGACCCGGTCCGAAGCCAAGGGAGGGCAGGCGAGACTTGACGTTGTTCCAGCTGACGAAGGGTTATAACACGAAGGTTTCCTCTCGTCAAGTGGAAATAGACTTACAGGTTGTGGTGATAGGTCACATGAAGATGGCCCGTGTCTTCCTCTGCGTTGTTGTCGCTGTTGCCTACGAACGATCCTTGCATGATTGTGGCGTGAGGGGCGATTCAGGTTGCGCTAGTTCAGAACGTACTTCTCAGACAGTGACAAAGTCCGAAGCGTACGTGATATCTCTTCCCCCAAGTGAGAAAAGGCTGCTAAATGCGTATCGATAAGTCTTGTAGACGTTGTTCAGCGAGCTTCCTATTATTACTAGAGATAGGCCGACCATCGTAAAAGTCATTATCGCCTATGTACAATACCATCTGCATTGTAAGCTACAAGTGACCTACCAATCCAGACACTCGTCGCACCATTCAAAGAAACCAAATGATTGCCTTCCGACGCGTCATGGAACACCAGGTTCCGAATAATAGCGTGGCTCTCGTCTTTGATTCTGAAGCCTCCGCCAGTTATTCCACTAAACATCACATCAAAGTCCTCCTCTGAAAAGGAAGGTTATAGTACCCACTGGAGCCAACCCCAACGACAGTTTTGTCGCTTGCGAGGCCGGCGAGCACGCCACAGCCGCTAATAGTATTGTTGATTTGAAGGACCGTGGGTCTGTCGGCGCCGATGGCTTCCTCGAGCTCATTGCACCGTTACCGCCACCTACAGAGCACATCAGACCTTGTTCAAGTTCTTAGTAGAGAACGCGTACCAGTCGTCCCTTCAGCGAACCCAGTAAGCAGATCGACTGGGACCTGCGGGGAGACGTAGACAGGACAAGTAAGAATAGCAATAAAGAATTTCATGTCGATTTAGAAGTTGTTTCGATGGTACCACACTGAAACCTTGAAGGTCATTACTTTCATAGTCCGTTGTCGATGCCTACCCCGATTAAACACGGATAGTCCTGAGGCCACGAAGTAGAGCATAAGACTACTCGGCGGAGAAGGAACTGCCTGAGAGACACTACTTCGTCGTTAGGTTGTGATCCTTCCAAGCCCTTGCGACCACGTTTATTTTCTCCCAAGCAAGGAGGTGCCGTTCGTGTAGAATCATTGCGCAGTTAAGACTTTGTAGATGATCAGTGTTCACTGTTCCTACCATTTGTCTTCTTAGCGGACCGTGCGCACCCGGAGGCCCTCGTCGCCAATTCGATTATGACAGGAAATGTCAGTGGAGATCAGTTCTTGAGGAATATAAACATGCGTCAAGAACTCTTCGGAGGTTATCTATCTACTTATCCGATGACGCCAACACCAGCACTAGCCGACAAAATACTCCCAATGCTCGAGGTGCTATCAAGCCTACAAACCGAATATCAGTCTTCGAACTATAGAGGCAAGAAATGAAACCCATACTGATAAGAGTACGGCACGCTCGTCAGAGTTCCAGTCTGCGTGATCAAAGTGGTCGAGTTGCTGAACACATTGTTCCGCTCCACGACGAAGCCGTCGACCTTGGAGTCGAGCTGAGTCACGATGGCGAGGTTGACGTCGGTAAATGTGTTGCTTTCGACAAGCATCTGCGCGCCCATGCGGCTGTGGACGCCAGAGGTGGGGATGTTGGTGTAGACGCTGTTGTACACGTGGACCGTGCCAAAGCGGACTGAAGGCGTTCTCGAGTTGACGTTGTTCCAGCTATGGTTCAAATGTGAGAATTGCGAGGAAGGCAAGGAAATAAAACTGACAGGTTGTGGTGGAAGGTTATGTGGAGGAAACCTGTGTCTTCGGCTGCGTTGTTGTCACTGTGACCGAGAAGGGAGCCCTGTACTCGAGTGTAAGAAAGCGCGCATATTCAAGTAGACACACGCGACCAAGACTGACCTTCCAATGATCAGTGAAGACGTTCCAGGACACGGTGATGAAATCGGAAGCGTGCTTAATGTCTGTCACAGAGTTAGAGATTCGCATGTTGGGGCTGCCAATTCCGTACCAAGAAGACCTGAAGGTCACAAGTCAGTCTCAATAGAGGTGTCGTGTATGACAATGCTAACCATCATAAAAGTCTTTGTCGCCAACTATACCGTCGTTAGAAAACTCGTTGTGATCTAATTATCTTTCAGCATCCTTCAACTTGCACGTTTCTGGACTACTTACCAATCCAGACATTAGTCGCCTCGTCTATTGAAATAAGGTCGTCCCCTTCAGACGCCTGATGGAAGATCAAGTTGCGAATGATAACATTGCTCGTCCTCCGGACTCTAAAGCCTCCGCCAGTAATCCTTCTGATTAGCGCGTTAGTATGTACTTTTCGTAACAGGAAATTGATGCAGGAAACCTACCCACTGGACCCGACTCCAAGAACTGTTTTGTCCGCTTCGATGTCGAGGACGCCGCAGCCACTGATGGTGGAACCTATCTTAATAACAGCTGGGCCCTCGGCGCCGATGGCGCTTTCAAGTGCAGCACAGGTTGAGACTGTGACTGGAGTAGCATTACCCCCGCCTGAATCGGTCAGGTCAACAATATTCAGTTAATGAGCGAGCCGAGGACGTACCAGTTGTACCCGTGCCGTAACCCGTAAGAAGGTTGACAGGTGCTTGTGCAGAGACAAGAATAGCAAGGCTGAGAAAGCCGAACAAAGATTTCATGATGAAGATAGTGGTCTGTGTCGTTCACTGAGCAGACAGAGGTCCGTTTTTTGGTCTTATAAACCAGTGGTCGGATAAAACATGGAAAAGATAGTTGACTAGAGCAGAGAAAAACAAGCCAAGCCTAGGTGTTTTCAGGCGCAATTATCCCAGAGCTACTGCATCCATTGTGTCCGCCGGGCCGCGAGAGGCCACCGAGAGCAATTCAAAAGATATCGGCTTGCGAGTAAGTTAGATCACAAGTCGTCCTATTGAGGACCAAGTAGATGAAATGCGGGACGAGATGGGTCACTGGAGCAAAAAAAGGCACCTTGGCCACGCCGGTGTTTGTGTTGTAAAGAAGCAACAGCGCGTAGTACTCGCGTGGCGGTCGCATGGTTCAAAATAGACACCGCTGAGGAACCGTGGCGTGCTTTCTTCTATTATGCTGATAGATGAGTAGTTTGCAATCGAATACTGGGAGACACACGATTGTGATCTATAGCTTTAATGAAAGTACCAAGTCATAAAGACAACTCCAGAAATATTAATTACTGAAGCTTCTGGTTCCTATTCGACATAAAGCCTGTGGGGAGACGGAGACGCTATTGCGAGGCTTAGAAAATATGGTCAAGCATGATTACACGTTCATTGTTCATGGGACCTGTGCATAAAATCAGAACATTAGTCTACGCTGGGAAAGCGGTCTCACTTTCGTCTGGGATCCGATAATATTCCTCTACAATGGCTTTACTGGACACGCGGTGCATATGCCGTGCTCCACGGGAGAGCAGTGCGGATTGCAGAATATTTTCACCAGATTTATACCGTGTCGCTCTCGTAACATCGCAAGGTACTTTTGCGAGATGAATTTTTGCAGTAAGTTGGTGGAATATACTATTTGAGAAGCCCCCTTCGTCACGCTTTGTGACCCGAACCCGACTTGGGAAATAAATAATTATCGAGTTTTTAAGTCCCGTAGCGCAAAACCAGCCATTCTTCGCAAGTGTGACCCCCGGATGAGCTCCTGTAAGGTGATACTGCAGGGTAGTAACACAAATAGTCTCTATTTTGGAGTTTTCGTAGCCTAGGATATGAACAGCACATCATCTTCGGGCGCCGCCACACATGGTCATGTACCAAGCATGTACAGAAGGGTAAGAGTGTGCCCCTTTGAAAAGGAAAAGCGACAGAAGGGAACATACTGCTTATGGATGTTGCTGCCCTACCGTATTACCTTACAGGAGCTCATCCGGGGGTCACAGTCGCGAGGAATAGCTGGTTTTACGCCACAGAACTTAAAAACTCGATAATTATTTATTTCCTAAGTCGGGTTCGGGTCACAAAGCGTGACGAAGGGGGCTTCTCAAATAGTATTTTCCTAAGTTGGTGAAGCCATTTAATTGCCGACGGCAGGGTCAAGTTCAATGCTCCGCTGAGTCATGGCCACATTCAACCTGCCTTTCACCAAGCTCGAGCCATGCTTCATTGTTGTCGGGCACAACGCGCAAGGGTTTCATCCCTTTCATTGTCAACCACTGTGCTTTCACCAAGCTTTGCCTTTCACCCACATGGCTCCCACGCCCTTTCATGCAGCCATGACCCTAACAAAACGCGCCCATCCGCGCCTGCATCCAGTCCTCATCCCCACCAATGTCCTTTCCCATGACCTTCGTCCCGCTCTTCTCCGCCGCCCACCTCCAGCGACGCGACTTGTACTTTCGACAAGAGGAGGAGGCCGGGAACAATCCGGGGCCTCGTGATGATCCAGCGACTACATATAGACTTTCACATCATACAACCCTTCTTTCTCCCAACGACAACGACAACCAACTCAACACCAATCAGAGAAAGACACGCAAACGCAGAAAAATGAGTGTTAAACCACCTACTTGGATATCATTGTGGTTCCTGTTGACAGCCCCAGTGCGTGTACCTCTGCTGCAGGCTGCTTGGATTGACCCTTTTCACAACGTAGGTGATTATCTGGGACGCGGGATATTGCTTTATGAGGTGTGTCCCCCCTTTCGCTCTCCCCATTGATATTCATGGTATCCTCAGGCCACGCTCCTTCGAAGGCGGAGACCTCCACTGGATATGGGCGCCTTATTCCATTTATCAGAACGTGCGTACACAGCCCATCATCCATTCCCACCGACCAACGAGCTCCTAATTTGTGCAGGTCGACCTGGTGTACGGTGTACGCGCCTGGGAAGAAAAGGACGGCTTTGCCAACGCACAATGTCTGTCCATCTCATCAATCATTACGCTATTGATACTCATCCCACGTCTTACAGCTTTGATGAACATCGTCGAAACCGTCCTGAATCTCCTCTACCTCTACCTCGCTCATGTCACTCAATGGCCCGCCGCGCCTCTCGTTGGCTTCACTTCAATTTGCTTAACGCTTGCCAAGACGATACTCTACTGGCTCCAAGAGTATTACTGTGGCTACTGCAAGGTGGGCCACAATACCGTTCGGGATCTCATTCAATTCTGGATTATTCCTAATGGGTATGTCTCCTCTCACGCTGTCAGGACTTTGGCATTGATGGGCATCGGCAGAATTTGGATCGTGGTCCCGTCGCTCATCGTGTGGAAGATGGGTCAGGATTTGTGTCGACGATTGGTGGTTGCAGAGACAAAAATAAAGAAGACCTAAATTTTGAACGCCACATGAATGCCATCTGCTCCTTCAACCGACTTTAGCTCAGTTGGAAGAGCGTCAGACTGTAAAGGTTCCCTGTCATCTGAATGTCGCCTGTTCGAACCAGGCAAGTCGGATGATGAGGAAATAATAATGATTTTTTGTGGACATGGTGCCAGCTGCTATTCAATAGTCAATAGGGTGGCGCAGTAAACCTCCCGGGGGTGTTACTAACGGTATCAATACCGGGCCCCCGGGAGGCTATAGTTTTGAAACCGTGAGTAACGGTTTCGATACCGGCACGTGTTCTGGACACGTGATGTGGCGCAGGCGGCCCGCCGCCCTGGTCCCGCCTCTATCCCGCCACTCGCTGCTTGTCCTCAGCGCCAGCGCGCTGTCACGTGAAAAATCACGTGCCGGTATCGAAACCTCCCTCCCAGCCCCGGGGGGTTTCGATACCGTATCGATACTGTTACTAACTGCAGTAAACTCAAGGTGTATCAAAACCTTAGGTTTACTGCACCACCCTAATAGTCAATGTATTGATACGACTTGTGGAACTCCTTTGAGAGTTCATTTTTTTTGTGGACATGCTGCCAGGCTTACCAGCCGAAGCAGTGACAACCTACTCAATAGTCAATGTATTGATATGACATGTGGAACTCGCATCACATCCCGGAGAAAAGTTCTCATCGGCTCAGATAAGAGAACATTGTAACTTGATAGGGCATGGGGAACAAACCTTTCTTCAAGGCATATAATACATTGGAAACTATCAATAAAGCTACAAAAGCAATTTTTGAAGATGAATGCATGCTCGACGTCTTCCTCGCCAATGGAAAATAGGTTGCAATACCGCGTTTGCTGAGTCAGTTAATCGGGAAACTCGCTGTAGGACTGAACGTTATAGCGCAGGTTGTTGATAATGTAGCGCATGGGAGATCTGCTGGGGAGGATCTGGATATCACTGCAGTCAAATTGATCGGAAAACTCGCTGTGGTAAAGAAAGAAACCCTGCATAAAGGTTTGTTAATTATAACTGCACTGACTAATGTGTTGCATGGCTATATAATCCGGATATCTTCGACCCGAATCGCATTCCCATCAGTGCTCATTTTACATCCACCATGAGTTTCTGCAAGGACTGCGTCAAAGGTCTCTGTGCTCTTTCCTGACACAAAAAGAAACGGATGAACTGACCCCGATCGCGTAGGCGTTACACACGAGGGCACTCCCACAGGTTCAGTGTCTTTGCTTCCCCCACAAATTGGCACGAATTCACGCTAGACGCGATTAGGGAAAATCGAGACGATCGCGGGCGTAGAATGCTACGTCGCAACGCCCGAAGGCGACTACCCCAAGAATAAAGTCATCCTCTTCCTGCCCGATATTTTCGGTCTTCCTCTGCCCAATGCTCAAGTACGCGCCGCATCTTCTCCGCTGGGTATTGCCCTTATCACCACCATCCACTAGCTCCTCGTGGACGACTTTGCCAAGAACGGATTCAAGGTGCGCGATGAACGCCTTATCTTTTTCTCATCAGTGAACTGAGCCCTACCTGCAGACCATTCTTCCTGACTACCTCAACGGCGATGCGGCCCCTGCTGCCGAGATGGAAGCTGGTGTACGCTTTCCGCAATCACCACTGCTCGATTATTAGTCCGACTCACCATCCAATGGATGTGCTTATAGACCTTCGATATCCAAAAGTGGTTCCCTTCGCACGGTCAAGACGCAACTCGGCCCCCGCTGGACAAGGTCATCGCTGCGCTCAAGGAGGAAGGCGTGACCGACTTTGGTGCGACTGGCTACTGCTTCGGGGGTGCGTAGTTTTCGGACATCATCTGCACCCGAGGGGGGTGATCCTCGCGCTGATCATTAATGAACTTCCTTCTCTTCACCTTAGGGCGCTATGTCTTTGACCTCGCGTTTGACAACGTCATCAAGGTCGGCGCCACGTCCCACCCGTCCCTGCTCAAGTTCCCCGATGATTTCGAGGTCAGCCGTTCCCCCCCGCGGCATCATCGAGTCGAGGATCTCACGCGTTTTTTTCCCATTCCCATAGAAATACGTCGCGACGTCGAAGACTCCGCTTCTCATCAACAGCTGTACCAACGACTTCATGTTCCCCAAGGAAATCCACGAACAGACCGACGCGATCTTCGCCAAGTACGAGCATGGCTACAAGCGCGAATACTTTGATGGTTGCACGCATGGGTTCGCTGTCAGAGGCGATCTGAGCGATCCCAAGGTCAAGGCGGGCAAAGAGGGTGCTTTCGTCGCGACCGTCGAATGGTTCTTGAAGTATCTCTAAATTTTATCAATATGTAAAGAAATCAGAAGTAGCTATCTACGTGTACGAATACAGAATGTCGGACCCGAAAGGAGCGGAAGACAAGATGGGAAAGTTGGTATCGCGATAGAACGGGGGTATATACAAGATCTAGTACGGTTCCAAAGGGGGTGGAGCATCAATCAATACTGCCTGCATGCACCTCCTCCCAGATAGGCATTCGCGCGCCCTCCGTCCGCTACAAACACACTCCCATTCATATACGCCCCCGCCCGGCTCGCCAAATACAGTATCGCCCCAGCCATATCCTCCTCCGTGCCCACACGCTTCAGCGGCACGTCCCGGCACAGCACGTCCGGATCCAAACGAGAGCTCGCGTCCGCCACCGCCGACCGTGTCATCTCGCTCGGCCACACCCCGGGCGCGATGATGTTGCTCCTGATCCCCCACGGCACGAGCAGATTCGCCATGACCTGCCCGAGGTGCGTGCACGCCGCCTTGGAGAGCGTGTACGACATCGAGAGCACCTTGGGGTCGATGCGGAACGCGCCAGAGGACGACACGGTGAGCACCTGCGACGAGTGGTACGGCGGGCGCGAGAACGAGGCCGGGAACGCGTCAGACTTGATTTGCTGGCGCACATTGCCTTGGTGCAGGAGATCGAGAAACGCGACGGTGGTGTAATACGGCGCGGTGACGTTGGTGGCAAAGACTTGGGCAAAGTCTTCTGGGGAGCCCGTGTTCCACAAGGCTGATTGGAAGGACTTTATGCAGGGCGTGGATGGTCCAGCGATGGGCGAGTCCGAGGGGGAAGGGGGACGTTCCATGTGACTGTCGTTGGGTCCGGGAAGCGGGTGGGAGTAGAGGTTCTTGGCGACTCCAGCATTGTTAACCAACAAGTCGATGTATCCGTGACGCGCTTTGATTGTTTCAACAATCGAAAGCAGACTCTCCCGGTCTGTGATGTCGCCTTGTACGGGGATAATGTTGTTGAATTTCTGAAAGGATGTTAGGGATAGCGCGTAGTAAGTAAGCTTCGTGGACGTACATTGTGCAAACGTGCGGCTTCTTCAATAATATTGAGTCTTCGCCCAACGATATAAACCGTGGCGCCGTTGTGTTCAAGCGCCTTCGCCATCATGAGTCCAATACCTGTAAGAACATTAAATGTCGTGTTCGCTTGATTCATGAAAGATCGTACCAGTACCACCTCCGGTAATCACTACCACCAAGCCATTAACGTTGAACAAATCGATAGGGGAGTAGTTGCTGCCCATCGCAGAGAAATCGCGGGAGAAGGTCGGGTCCATTTGGCAGTGGATGGTGACGATGTACTAGGCGAGGTAAAAATGTGCAGGGGACGGTCGAAACCTGGAGGACCCAACCTCGCCTTTATACTGCGAGTAGCCTCTGCAAATCTTCGCCAAACCATAACCTACTCGATGTTTCTGCATCCTCGGTCGATACGCAAACCATTATGTCCGTGCAGATCCCCTCCGTGGCGAAGCTTCGGTTCGCGTGACAAATTTAGAAGAATCTCAGATGCTTGATCCTCGTAGCCCCCTGAAATTACCAAGGGCCACTTCCCGTCATCAAGATCCTACGGCCTCGGCTAACCAATCAACGTGGAGCGCTAGCGCTGTTGAGATCAATGATAGACATGTACAGCGTTTGCCGGGCGGGGCAGTCCTCGTTCGACGTCTAAGTAGTATACCGACGTCTCCAGCGGCTCGCTAAGCGGTGAATTACCCTTCAGCATTTTAAACTTTATACTGACCACATAAAGGGAATCTTACCCGGCGTCGAAAGCGTCTCTTTTGCTCCAACGCATAGCTTGGTCTCGCGTTCGGCGAGGCTTACCATCACATTTCATCTCGCCATTCCGAGGCGAAAATACCGCCACCGTCTTACCGACATATACAGCATTCTACAATCACCGTGAACCTGAAGTCCTTGAGAGACATAGAACTGTGACGCATACCTCACGCACCGCGGACGAAGACAACGTGTTTTACGCGAGGCTCAGAGTGTATACGCACTCGGTCATGCATAATTGGATCTGAAGATAGTAACAGTGAATCATACAGGTCATCCCAGCCAATTGTTGTCAGCTGCTTACATGTACACGCGGGCAAGTGATGAGAGTTTAAGTCTCAGCAAGCTAGCCATTAGCTTCGCAGTTGGAGTATCCTCGAAGGCCCTTTGAAATCGCAAAGGAATTCCAGATGTACGCTGTCGCCCGAAAGCGCCGCAAGCTTCTTCTCGGTGTTCATCGCCACGGAAGATGCTCACTCCGATGCATGTCGCTCGGCGATGAGACGTGATTGCTTGTTCCATGGACAGTTCCTTGATACTGCCCACAGCAAAGTCCTCGTAGTCCTACCAAATCTCAGACGATATGACAGACGTCCGTACGGCATCGCATGATTATCAGGGGTAGGACCGAGAAACAGAGTAAAGAATCTGATATCTCACCTGGAGTCGCCGAGAAGTGTTCTGCATGTCCAACTTTCGTCTGGTCTCGTTCTTTTGACTCCGACTAATGCTAGGGCGCGCGCGCCTGCACAAGCCATGTAAGCTTCGTTCGATACGTCGTAGCTTGAAGATCCAGAGGACAATATATGAGCTTAACCCAAAGAGCATTTGAAGGATCTTCGACATATCATTTCGCTCTTCACTTCGGTCTGTCAGGGTCGTTTGTAAGCATACGATCTCTGTTGAATGAGACCTTCAAGATTTCTGGTCGTTGCATGAACCAACCTAAAGGCATTCAGCAGCATCAGTGAACGAATTTGAAGAAGTAAGACTGGCATAAGAGAAGACGTAGCCAAAAAAATGCTGAACAACCTTCCAATTTCGAGCGACCTCGGACACAATGTGGTAAATAAAACCCTCGTGTCATCTTCAGTATAGACTTCGCGCCCGTCTGCACGCAAGATGGAGCAACTGAGGGGATGTAGGCTAAACGTAGGCGAGTCCAATGAAACGTGATTGAAGCGCGAAGATGGTTAAGTTTCTGCCTGTGTGTCAAATTCCACTGGAAACACTGCCTCGTTCTGAGCCGAGGACGAATCTTGCAACCTAAAGCAATACATGTGAGAGATGGTGATTTCTAGGCGAGACCGACCAACCTCTTCAAATCGCGTCAAACATCAGCCTCAATCTTGATGAACAATGTATGCATTCTCGGAATAGAGTCTAGACACTCCACCTGTTGATGCATAGCTCGTTGGAGGTTAGGCGGCAAAGAGTACGTGTCAATTTGAGCGAAAGTCGAGATGGTTCATCTGCACGCCATCGTGACAAGTTGTGCGTATACTTGAGCCGGTGAATTGTAAGAACGTACCCAAGAAGCCGAAGAAAGTAATAGTATAGAGTCATAGAGTCCGCTTGGCATCCGCGCAGAGCGGAAAAGGGAAAATCTTGCAATGAATAGGCAGTCGGCGCCTATGCGCTCGGGAGTCCTCCGTCTAAGTTGAATTAATTGGTGCGCCGCGGAGAGATCAAAACAAGTCTCGCTTTGTTCTGTGATGGTTGATATGAGACTAATGAGTAGATATTCAGGACGAATAGCAGATGGCGATACACACAGTTAGCCACCTCAACTTCCGTGCAATCACCGAAAAGATTGTTTTAGAGTTTGAGAAAGTACAGCGGAAAGAATCCGAACCGGGCGGAGTGTACTTGATGGAGAGAGAAAAAAATAGACTCGATGAACGAGCTGTGAGACGTACATCTGAAAAATCTAGAAGCTCCCAGATGCATTACGCGCCTCTGTGAGCTTCGAGCTGGAACAATTGCGTTGAACGTCTTCCTTGATATGATACACGCGACTACGGCTACAGTGACACTGCCGTGAGTGAGCAGGACGTAACCCTTCTAACCGATATGCACTCACAATAGTATGATACAACTAACTCGACTGTTTCTTCTTTTTCGCTAGAAAATGGAGATACGCGAGACTATGCTTTGGCGTCGATGGAGAGGCAACATTAACCGGTGGGGCGGGAAACCATATTAGTTCATTGGTCGTGGGATCCCGTTGGAAGTATTGGGCTATAGATACAGTGTCAGCGGGAGGAATGCAGGAGCTCTCTGAGCATGTACTTGTTTCGGGCGGCAGTTTCTCAACTTCGACGTTGTTTCCGGCGGTCAACCCAGTTGCTGCAAGCACCGATGACCCAGGCAATTGCGTCGGCGTGGCAGTGCTCGCGACTCTCGCGTCCGTTGGGTTAATGGGCCAAGTGTTTCCGGACATGATGATGGTGGATCGAAAGAGAGGCGGAATTTGCCGGTCCGGCTCTTCGACCTAAACAATGTCGACGGTATTCCGGGGCACAACATTCGAGAACCGCTGTCTGCGTATTCTGGTGTCTACATTTCGAGGGATGACTCTACGCCGTATTGGGGGCAAGGACGACGGCGGTGTCGATCTCTTGGGCTGGTGGGACTTACCTTGCAAGCGCCGCCTGCGCATCCTTGCCCAGTGTAAAGCGGAGAAAAAGAAATCGGCACCTCGGTACATTCGAGAATTGGAGGGGGTAGCTATGGTATACCGTGCTGGGCTGTCATCTATTCCGTTCGAAGACGAGGCCGACGCGAAACCATCACCAAGCAATATTGTCGCGTTTCTACTTTCCGAGAGCCCGTTTACAAAGGCCACTCTTCTCCGCGCACTCAAAAGTCCCGTACCGCTCATGTTGCTACACGTACCTCCTCTCAATCTGCCTCCCGAGGACGAGCCGTCCGCGGTCAACGTTGGGGACCAGGATGAGAGTCCGACCTCCGTTGAATGTGCCATCAATGAAGACTTTTCCCTGGCCGGGGTCATTTGGAATCCTGCAATGCAGACCCTATTACCGGACTCGGAGTTGAAGGTTGAAGTAGGAGCCGGCGAAGGCAAGCGCTTTGGAATCTGGCAAGGTTCCACGCGACTTTGACAGCCATCGGTAGCACTCTTCATTATTCGCCTTGATGTCACTTTTCGCTAACAATGATGTTGCAGACTTGTTGATGTCCGTGTCCACCGTCTCGACCGCCACATCTTTACTCTAATTCTTAATGGGCATAGCCAATCGGTACCGGTAGACCTTCACATCGCTTCCTGTTGCCTCCTGCGATTGTATGCGTCATTGATTCGTGGAGGCGAACATTAAACACGTCTCATTGACTTGCGTGATGGTTGCTAATCATCTCCGATGCCAATCTCTCGTTTAGTGTAAGATGTATGTCTCCAAAACCTTTGGTTGTTTGGCGCAAGTGCTTACTTGAATTCGAAACAGTAATTCTACGTTTTACCGTGTTGTTCAATGGTATGATAACTTGTTCTCGCGCGATGCGAAAACTGCAAGTTCGAGAATTGACCAACGTTCGGCACGTGCCACTTGAGAATTCGGAAATGAGTGGGTCACTCTGCGGTCGGAGGCTCGGAGCGCTATCGGGCTATTGATCTTGCTAATCCCAAGGTGGGTCTGGACATGCGATCACGGAGTATACACTTTCAAGACAACACTCAACTCCGAAGCGAGCAAAAGTGTGGGATATCGGCGAGTGGATGCTTCGATATAAAAGGTCTCGATGCCAATTCAACTGACAGCATCCATCCGAAACTGGCATCCAATCGCCTACTTAACCGCATTTCTCGCGCTTTCCATCACTCAGCCGTAACTGTATCTCCCACTACCCTGAACAAACCACCTATTTCAATGGCCTCCTCATCCACTTTCACCACATCGCTCGAGGGTATGTTGCGCAGATCTATCTTTTGCTGAGGGTTGCCATAATTAACGCCACGCCCAGGCAAAGTCGCGATCGTAACAGGGTCCTCACGCAGCATAGGAGCAGCCATCGTGCGTCGTCTGGCCGAGCAAGGCGCCAAAGTCGTCGTGAACTGTGCGTTCAATGCTTGTTTGAGCTGCATCATTCTGATCGATCATCATCATCATCGCAGACGTGAACAACGCCCAGCCTGCCGACGAGCTCGTCACTGAGATCAAGGCTCAAGGCAAAGGAGACGCTGTTGCCATCAAAGGGGACGCATCTACGATTGCAGGTGGCAAAAGTATCATCGCCGACACCATCAAGGCCTTTGGCCACATCGACATTTTAATCCTCAATGCCGGCATCATGGGCAGCAAGCCCATTGCTGATGTCGACGAGGAGTTTTTCGACGACCATGTGAACAGCAACATCAAGGGCCCTGTCTTCATGGCAAAGTCTGTAATCGAACACCTCCCTGCTCGTATGTCGCGTCTGTACCTCTGCTGCACAAACTTCGTTCTCATACCCACGTGTTACAGCTGGAGGCCGTATCATCTTCTTCTCCTCATCTCTGACGGGCGCAACAGGTAAGCCACCCCGCGGTCCAACGCTCATCACCGTTTACGTTCTTCTAGCCGTGCTACCCAACGCGCTTTGCTATGTCATGTCGAAAGGCGCCATTGAGCAGGTATCTCGTGTGCTCGCAAAGGACCTGGGCGGGCGCGGCTTGACCGTGAACACCGTGTCCCCGGGTCCGGTAGACACCTCGCTGTTCCGCGCGGGCAAGCCCCAAAAGGTCATCGACTTCATCGCCAGCCAGAACCCGAACAACCGCCTCGCGCTGCCGGAGGACATCGCCCCGATGGTTGCGTTCCTCGCCAGCCCTGCGGCGCAGTGGGTGAACGGCCAGAACATCCGGGTGAACGGGGTGAGTCCGCGCCTCAACTAAGTTTCTATGGTAAATCTAACTGCCCCTTCTTGTTCGCAGGGTTTCGTTGTGTAAATGTTGCAGATATGCATGATGGCTGTACTGTTTTGTTTCTGAGATAATTATACCTTTTTTCGCGCGATGCGATGATTATTTCACCGACTTTTCTTCCAACGGCAGTTGATATCACGAGGCAACTCACTTCTTCGCGGCCAGTGGCGCATCATCATGATGCGAGCGTGTGTGTGTGTGTCTTAAATTCACCCAGATATGGGAGTTCTATATTTTCCTGTCCTGTGAGCGGTGCATGAATTTGCCATCAAATGACTGGGGGCATTTCATATAAAAGGGCGCGCTTGCCCGTCGCACTTCTCTGCCTCAGAGTCATTACACAGGTACATATCCATGATGCCAGTTCCGTCTTCCTTCATGTCATCCCCGACCGCCCTCCCTCCACCCAAAGCGCTCGTGCCCGCAGGTTGGCCGACAACCTCCACAACCTCCACCCCCGCCTCCCTCATACACTCCAACCCCCCCGCATTCAACCTCGTCTCAGCGATCCTAACCACCTTCGAACTGGACGAAATCTCCACCGCTGACGAGGGCGACGCGATTAGGAGATACATCACGAACCAGGGCATGCTCAATGGCGGCCATGTCATTCAGAGGGGCGTGATGTTCTGGGTGTACCCGACTGGTGGGAAAGGGCCGTATGAGGAGTTAGAAGAGGAGGAGGAGGAGCGTGGAAGCATATTAATGCATGGGTTGTTGGTCACGATAGAACGAGGCGCGCTGTTCGAGGGGATGGTCAAGTCGATTGTGAGGGATCTGCCGGAGGACGGGATTGGGCACATACACTTTCCCAGACAGGTGGACCTAAGCGCGGCGGAGGCGGTGGCAGCTCGTGTGGGCGGTAATGAGGTACCGGAGGAGGAGATTGATAAGGATTGGCCTTGACGGGTTGGAGGGTTGGACGCTTTGTTTACGACGTTAACTTATTTCTTGTTCAATCCTTTACATGACTGGTAGTGATCTAGACTGTCTACCGCGAGCATTCAAATACAATAAATAATGCTCTCGGTGTTACCGATGCTTAAATCATTAGTCTAATTCCAACCTAAATATGATAGAACTTCAGGGTATCTACCCGAATCGCCGCTGCCAGAATAGAGGATAAGCAAGATCAACACCAATACGGTTAACAGCGCCATGCGGCGAATGTGGGCCAAGTTATGTTCGCCGCCGCCGGACGTGACGATTTGGGTTTGAGTGGGCGAAACAAGCCATGCTTCTCCCTCCTCAAACATCCTGCGAGTGGGGAACACCTCCAATATCTCCGCTTCGTATCCCTCCACAAAGAGACGGTACTTTCTCCAAAGCTGTTCCCCGGACTTGTTCTTGCTCTCCTTGTCGAGGTCGGGAAGACCAAAGTCTACAGCGAGCAATTCAAAGTCCGGCAGCTTTTCCAGCTTGCGGAACATTTGGCCGATAGGGAACTTGTCTACTAAGAATAGTTTGGCGGCATGGGGAGACGTGATGCGAACAGTGGAGGTCGCGGTACAGACGGTTCGTCCGGCGCACTGGAGGAGCACCTGTCGCGTCTGGGTAATGGGCGTCAATGAGGATACCCCCGACAGCGCGTCATCGTTCGGTAGGTCAAGCGGAACGTCGGGGAGGTCGGAAGAGACAGCGATTCGGGTATGTGTGGTTAGGGGGACGATTTGGATGGGTCTGGAGAAGAATGCGCTGGGAAGAGGATGTCAGGAAGCATTTCCAAGCTGAAGGTGGAATGCTCACCTGAGTACACGCTGTAGGTCTCCTTGACTGGAGAGCGCGATGCGTTCAAGACCCGTCAAGCCCTTTGGCCATGAATACTGAAGAGAATTGAGCAACAGGAGCCGAGGATAAATGAGACAGACGTACGCTAATGCTAGTACTGTTGGTATTGAAGGTATAAAAGCGAGTGGTCATTGGGGAAGAGTTGCCAGGAACGCCCAGAGATTTGTTCGGGCGCGGGCGTTAAATATGTGTGGTAAACCTGCAGGGGAAAGAAATTCAAGTGATAACGAACGTAGCGTCAGAGCACCACCAGAGTCCGAGTCTTTCTAAACGAAAGTTGACCCGGAGATTGGATGGACACCGTGGATCGGTTACTAGGACCAGATGCGTTATCATGGCAGGTCACGGTTATATATACGCTCTCGCGTCCTCATCTGCGTCAGCATGCTCGCTGTTGACGCCGACGACGACGGCTGGCGCACATTCCTGACGGCCGTCTGGAAAAGAGATATCCATAAGTATGTGACACACTGTAACCAAACAACATAACACTTTGGAAATATTATTATTATTTATTCAATTTCAGCCCTTTCTTCCGTACCACTCTAATTCGCACTGCTCGATCCGCTTCCCAGTCCTCGAATGACCGACCTGTCGAGGACAAATGGTGCATCCGCGGCTAAGCCCATCCCCGAA
Organism: Hymenopellis raphanipes; assembly: GCA_003314085.1. NCBI lineage: Eukaryota > Fungi > Basidiomycota > Agaricomycetes > Agaricales > Physalacriaceae > Hymenopellis > Hymenopellis raphanipes. Next base: position 17,520 of record QLPD01008410.1, read on the forward strand.
TACCACCCTGGCCCCCCACGGGCAACCGACGACGAACCACTAGAGTCTCCAGAATCGAGCGCGTCGCCACGCAAGAAAGTGGCGTCTCAGATCCGCGCCTTCCAGGCTCTCGCAGACGAGTCCGACATTGACTGGGACCAGCCATCATGGGACGAGCTTGTCCAGCTCATGGACATGGACGAGATCTTCCACAATAGCACCACTGACCCGAACGGTGACATTGTCATGAGCGTGGACATCCTCCTCGACGACATTGCAGACTTGTATCATGTAGATCCAGCCGGTAAGCGTCTGGCAGCATCCGTGCCGCTGCCGTGCCTATTAAATATTCCTCTAGAACAGGTGTGGTCAAAGTCCCAGATACGAGAACTCATGGGCGTACTCAAAGAGCGTGGACGGGCGGTATTTTTTACAAAGTTCGTCTCAGAGTATCAAATACCGATCCCGAAGCTTCTTCTCGCATTCAATATAAACTTGGTGCGCGTTTTCTTGGCTTTGACGTGTATTGCGGTTAATGCGTAGCACCAGTGTCCCGAGCTCCGGCTTATGAGCCAAAGAACTCTCTTGTATTTTCTCAACTTGGCTATGGGTCGCGCGTATGGGCTGTCAATCTTTCATGTGGGTCCTGATCCGCTGATTGAAAACCTAGATTGGCAACGCGGGACAGACTCACACAATACAACACCATACAAGATGCAGCGAATCTCATCCGTAGCTCCAAGAATATCTTAATTCTCACCGGTGCAGGCATTAGTAAGTCGATTGTTGATGCACTGTGGTCAACTGTTGACCCTTATGTCCAGGTGTGTCTTGCGGCATCCCGGACTTCCGGTCTCGCGATGGCCTCTACGCATCATTAAGCGAGTATGAGTTGGATGATCCACAACAGATGTGCGGACTTGTTGTGCCTCCATCATCATTTCTAGCATTGACTTGATTTTAGGTTCGACATCAGCTATTTCCGTGACAAGCCTTCTGGTACGTGTTTTATCGTAATGTTTGTGAATTTGATGGCCAATATTCCAACAGTATTCTAGTACGTCGCGTTTTCTTCGGTCCTGCGTCCACGAATTGACGGAGTGATGTAGCTCGTTTGCTAGGTTCGTGTTTCAGCTTTCTGAATCTGTCTACATTTAACATGTCTGCCATAGTAAGATATACCCCTCCAACTTCATACCATCGCCTTGTCATCGATTTATAAAGCTTATCGAAGACAAAAACAAGGTAATCCCGATCCCAACCCCATACTTTTCAACTCATCTGACCTGTTCTCTAGCTGCTTCGTGTAAATTGCCCATTGACCAAGTTCATCACCGCTGCTAACGCACGTTCCTTTTGGTTTAGAACTACACGCAAAACATCGACACCCTTGAAACGTTGACCGGTGTCAAGAAAGTCATCCAATGTCACGGGTCGTTTGCCACCGCCAGCTGCATTGCCTGTCAGCGCCACGTCCCGGGCAGCGAGATTGAATCCGATATCATGCGCCACAGAGTTCCCGTATGCCGCGTGTGTCATCCTTCGAGCGCGAGTCCCAAGAAGAAGAAAAAGAAGATGAGCAAGAAAAAGGCGAAGGGTCAATGGGACAGCGACGTCTCGGATGATAGTGATGGACCAGACTTCCCTACTGGTATCATGAAGGCATGGAGATTCACATTGAGTTTGGGAAATTTCTAACCCTTGTTTAGCCTGACATTACTTTCTTTGGAGAGAAGCTATCAGACCTTTTCGACAAGTCTCTCGAACAAGATCGAGAGCAAGTAGATCTGCTACTCGTGATTGGAACATCGCTGAAGGTGTCACCAGTTGCGGATATGATATGTATGTGGCGGATTCCCTCATTGCGTGGCGTCTCAGTCGTTGATTACCTTTCGCACGTAGCTCATATTCCTCACTCGATACCTCAAGTGAGTGCTCAGCACGATTCACGGATTCTCGCATGAGAACTGACGATTGGCTAGATCTTGATTAACAAGACGCCCATTCGGCATATTAACCCAGATGTCAGTGGTGCCTTCAGCTTCTCCATAAAAAGTCCGTCTAATGCCACCTTTAGATCGTCTTGCTCGGAAATGCAGACACCATAATAACACATCTGTGCTCCGAGCTTGGCTGGGACCTGCCACCCCCACCTGAACCTACAGCGTCCAACAACAATCGTATACAAGCGCCACGGCTTAACATGAAAAAGAGGCCATCTGCAG